>VXBZ01010971.1:596800-610205 GCA_013399135.1 Heliornis fulica | reverse complement strand
GGAAGGCCTAAGCATTTTACAAAATTTCCAGTAGAAAAGAGATACACAGCTACTGGAGAAAACCCAGCAAAGGGTCACTAAGATGACAAAGGGATTAGAGCATCCTATGCAGAATGACTCAGACATCTAGGACTGTCCTGCCTAGAGGAAGAAGTCCCAGAGGGATTCTGTTAATCTATATAACATCTATAAACACCTAAAGGGAGCGTACGAAGAAGAGAGATCCAGGCGCTTTCCAGCGGTGCCCAGTGACAGAACCAGGGGCAATGGGCACAAACTGAAACACAGGAGGCTCCCTCTGAACATCAGGACACACTTTTTCAAGGTGAGGGTGACCAAGCCCTGGCACAGGCTGCCTAGAGAGGTGGTGGACTCTCCAGCATTGGAGATAATAAAAAACCTTCTCAACATGCTCCTGGTCAGCTCATTGTAAGAGGACCCTGTTTAAGCAGGAAGGCCTGACCAGAGGTAACTGCCAACCTCAACCAATCTATAATCCTGTGATTAATCATTTCAAAGATGTTATTAAATGAAATTGAGACGCCTTCAGTTTGGGTGAGAAAAGTGAAATATTTTTTCCTTTGTGTTGGCCTGTTATTTTTCCTTCTTTCCTCCATTCATGCAACAATCTGAAAAAATCAAACTGCCCTACTCTCAGCACCATTGTAATCTGGTATAATTCCTGGTTCAGATTTCCTTTTGAAAAATTACCTTAAATATTTGGCACTCAAAATCCCTCTATTTGACTCATTCTCCTCTTTTCTGCCTGTACTTCCTCATTTTCATCCTTGAACACATACTGAAAGCAATTAATTTAACTGAGTTTGTATGCTCAGCTTCAATACATGAATGTGGCAGCAGAGTGGCCTAAAATGAATGTCAGGAACCAGTGATTGCTGCAGCTCCCTAGTCCCTTTTCCCTGTTCCTCGACACATACAGTCCTCAGGCTCTTTAGGAAGCATTTCCCAGGGATCTTTTCTTGTAATGTTAGAAGAAAAATAGTATTAGTTTGGCTAAGCAAGACTGGAGTTTATTCAAAGAAATTTGCATGGTTTTGTCACAATGTGTGTGAAGAGCAAAGAGTAGCTGAATAAACTCTATGATGAGGTTTCAGGATAGATGGATATTCAAACTTTCAGATCCAGAACTTATGAAGTGGAGCACAGGACAACAGATTGAAGTGGCATTAAGGTTTTACTTATGTTACCACAATACTTAGGAGAGTCGGTTCTAGACAGAGATCTCCATGGCAATCGGCATCATAAAGAGGCGAATATGAGGATTAGAGCTACAAGAGCTATGATATAAAGTACATAATTAATGGTTTTAAAAATGGATATCTAGGGAGTAAAAGGAAACAAGGAGAAAATATTGATGAGAAGGATAAATATTGAACAATAAACTTTCTTGTTTGTTTGTTGGTGAAATTTGGGGAAATTCACAAAGTCAAGGAGAATTTTAGAGGCAGCTTTGAAAGGCAGGCAATGAAGTGGCCCTAAATGTTTCTGTTTAATTCCTGCTATGACTGAAGGGCAGAACAAAAGAGCATAGAAATAGTTTGAAAATTAATAGAAAATCAGTAGAACATAAGCTGAGAAACACAGGAGGTGAACATGCATGTTCAAGCAATGCAAGTAGAGGGGATGACATGGTTTAATTAAAGGGATAGAAAATTTATATTGGCAGCGTCATCTGAAAGGATGCAGCAGGACAGAAGCATANAAAAAAAAAGGAAGAGAGAAAAAGCTACTGAAGCATCTCATAACGAGAACTCACAACCTCAAGAAGGTCCCTGGAGAGAATCAAGTAGAAGAAGATGTCTCTGTTGTGACTCTGCTTACCTAAGACCAAAGAAAATAAAGGAATGATACAGAATATTCAGCTAAGAGAAAAAGAAAGGAATGAGGTTTTGGGAAGCGTGTGCCTGGGCAAGATGATGATGATGATGAGGGAGCGGGGAATGGAAAAAAGCAGATGGGAATAGAAGGGTCAACTAGGAATTTGTGTAGATAATAAGCATACTACATGAAAGCAAGTCAAATACATAAAGTATTTTTCTAGGACTGCTTTCTGTAAAAGCTGTGGCTGTCTTTACCACAACCTTGCTGAGAGACCTTGAATGGTGAGACAGTGGTTAAAACATGTGCCTGTAAAATTCTGTTCAAATGCTATCCAGTATATGAAGATACCACGGAGATTTTGTTCTAAGAGAAGAAGATTAAGCTCTGCGGTTTATAAGGACAAACAACCTGGAAAACATTTTGATATATCCCTTATTTAGGAAAGAAAGCAGCAACAACAGGCCAATCATTTTCAAATCCCATTACAAAATATGAAATCTGAACACATTTTAAGAGAGCACTGGGTCTCTTTTTTCCTGTACTTTTATCTATGCCAGGTTACCGATCCCTAAAGAGGATAATAGTTTCTACAGCACCCCTTTGGGAAATTTCAGCTAGGTGTGGCCTAATTGTGAGATGTGCCACCACACGAAAGCTTCTGCAGGGCAAGGAACGGAGATTATGCTCACATTTAAATCGTTCTGTGGTAGGCAGAACAGCAGGATTTGTAACCTGTAAAGGCTGCAGCACCCTTCTAATTAGGGTTTAAGTGACAAAGTCAAGTCGGGATATGCAGAATGAGGAAAATGAATCAAATAATCCATGTGGAAAAATCATGTCCAAACACCCTCAGCTCCAGTTATGAAAAATCTTGAGAAGTGTAATGATAGACCAGGGCTCTAACTGAGCTGTGAAAAATAATCAATAAAGACAATGGAGGAGCCTGCTCTAGAGTCAGATTCCTGATCTGTAGCTCTTCTTGTTCTCCCTGATTCATGATCCTCCTCTTTGCTCATCTGTAAAAGGGGAACAGTATTATTTTACAGGGTGGGGGTTGCAAACCTTAATTTGTTAACATTTCCAAAAGAATTGTGGGATCCTGAGATGAAGGGGCCAAATTTAATGCTCATTGTTTAGGCTTTAGCCTGTCTGTGCTCAGACAGAACTCCCACTGAGACTGGGAGCTGAACAACAATTCCAGAAGTTGGTCCATTTTTCCTAGGAAAATGAGGCAGTTGCAAAGTACAGTTTGTTTGCTGCATTCATTCAGTACCCTGGAGATACAGCATTATGGTTAGTTACACATCTCAAAAAGCTTCTTCAGCAATATTGCAATGGCTTTGAATACTTACAAGGCTACGCAGTCCAAGTAAAACAAAGCTGCTGGCAAAAGTAATAAGCCAGCACTCCACACCTGATTAAACAGCATTGTTTTTTAGGCTAGAGCCATGCCAAGTTCTCATGTCAATGTGGATGCACGGTATCCGTGAACCAAATAAACGGCAGGTATTAGCACCGCAGCAGAGCGCGACTCGCTTTGCGAGAAGGTATGCCCAAACTTCCCCATTTAGCTCAGCAATCTCCTCTCCCCACAAAAAAAAAACCCAAAAAACCAAAAAAACAACCCAAACCCACTCTAAAAGTCCCAAAGGTGCTGGAATGTAAATAAGGTAAACTGAGCCCTTAAATGATCAGCACATGCCACACACTACCTACAACATTTCTGGTTGCTAACTGTAAGCAGCTGCCAATTTCCCTGCAATGCTCAGACGACTTGCTAACTGAGCTGCAAGTCCCAAAAGTGTGTTATCTTTAATGTGTCTCTAATTTTTACTAAGAGTCTGCTATTTATAGTGTGTCTTTTATTTACTTATTTACCTTCAACTAATTAAAACTATCATTTAAAAAAATATGCAGAGGAAAAAAAGCGTGTGTGTGTGTGTGTGTGTGTGCCCTTGGTGAGAGGAGGAAACCCAATCTGTTCGCTTAACTGGATGAATGTTACAAAAGTTCTGTGTTGCTTGGAAGAGCAACGCGTGAGTAAAAGCTCCAAAACCTAGTATTATTATCTCTAATTACAATTGGCAATATGTGGCAATCATAATTATTCATTTATGCAAAGTAGCTTACAGTGTGTCTCATTTTTTATTCCCTGTTAAAAGATGGCTCGACAAAAGAAGAAAAAAAAAAGATTATAGCGCTGAACATAATTGTGCTAAATGCTCAGTCATTTTGTTTAAAAAATACTACAAAACTAAACTGCTATTTCTGCAGAGACAGAAAAATAATTTAACAAAGATGTATAGTATACTCTGCAGGTGGCAATCCATCCAGAAAACATATTTCCCTGAAAAGGAGAGATATTTCACAACGAAAATGAAGAGCATAATTTTTGCCATTTCTGTCTTTCTTAAAAAAAAAAAAAAGAAAGAAAACAAAAAACCCACATATCCTCCCAGTTTTAATCTAGCATATGCTTCCCGTATTAGTAAAATGCTAATTTGGAAATAGTCAGAGGAGAGACCGTGACCACAATAACTCACTATGGTTCTGCAATATGACACTCCAATTCTACCACAGTACACCCGGCACTTGAATAAGATCAAGTGCACTTTGCGACAAAAAAAATGGAAGGTCCAGTTCATGCTACTCATGTAAATAATCTCTTTTTAAGCATGCATTTCTAGTGGAATATCCTTATGGAACTGAGCCTGTTAAAAGCCACAGCCTGTAAGAGTTGCCAGTCATCCTTTAATCAGGCACCGAGGGTGGGCACTTCGCAGGACCACCTCCCCAAACAAAAAAAAGACTCAGATTCAGTCCAGAGATCAAGTCTCAAGACAACGAATGCTGAGAAGGATGTTTGTTAGGGAAAAGTGGCACAATACTCTATAGAACCTGATTGCAATCCTGATACAGTGCATCAGATGAGCAAGCTTTACTTCTGTCTCACTCTTGCTGATGGAACAATTTTTCCCCTGTCACACTTATTCCTGTCTCAGAGCAAAACAGAAGGCAATGGAGCTATTTCTGTGGAAAGGATTGTGCACAGAAACAAGGGTTTGTTTGATGCCTAAAAGGTCATATATATATAGATATATATATGTATGTATGTATATAGGAGATTCTAAAATAAAATAGGAAGCTGCTTTTTTTTTTTAACCCTGCTGATGGTGTTGATTAGGGCAGAGGAAATGGAGATCACCGTTGGAATGCATGGGAAAAAACAGGCTTCCAAGATAGCATGGAAAGTTGCCCTATGTGTTTTAAAAAAATATAAATTGGTCAGCTTCAAGCAATGGTCAAAAAAGTGGAACTTGTCTCCTCACTTACTAAATTACAGCAGAAAATGAGGAAAACATGGCCAGTCACCACGCAAAGCAGCATTACCACAAAGGAAATAAAATGTAAATCTGGAAAAAAAAAAACCCAAAATACGGTATCACCCTTTCTTTGCTTTTGCCATCAGACATAATAAACAACCATGCAAGTTCACCTCTCTTTTTCTCTCGAGAGCACATGGCCAGGATGCAGGAGATACCAACTAGGCCCTGTGATGGACAAACACTCGACTGCAGGGCTTTAAATAATAACAATATTAATAATAAATGTATTTAAAATCCATGTACAGATTCAATATGTGACTTGCAGGTTTTATGGGTACAGTGGAGAAATGCACTACTGCAGCTCAGAAGTTCCACCACACTTAGCCCAACCACAGGAGATTCACAAAATGCACTACTGCCAGCACAGCCCAATCACCACACGCACAACCCGACCCACAACGGGGTCACAAAGCTCACCACTACTGCAGGCAAGTCACAAGATTCGGTAGGACAACCCCCAGCAGGTTCACGAACACACTATCACAACTCACAAGAGCAATAAATACCACCCGTGTGTCAGTCAGTCACACGAGACTACAAACTTAGAGCACAGCACATGTTCACTTACCTCTCTCCTGGTAGGGGCTCTCTGGCTCTCTTGCCTCAGCCAGCAGCTTGGTCAAGGGGAAGATTCTCCTTGTTGAGTTGGAGAAGTGGCTCCCAATTCCCAGCCCAAATGTAAGGGATTTTCTTTGGTTTATTTCTATGATTTAAATGACAGTGGGCAGGCCTGTGCTAGATTTAATGGTGTCCCCCCTTATCATATGTCCTATCTCTTGCATATCCCAGCATTGTCTAGACCCATTATAGATAAATGGTGGCTCTATGGCTTGTCTTTGTCTTTTTTAGGCAGCTGAATAGTGATTTGATTTGGACTCAAGGGATATTTGGGGAAGGAATTCAAGGCTCATTGCAGGTTTCTGGTTCTTTATATTACACAGCACTGCCCCATTTCATCTCAGTCTGCAGAAAAGCTCAAGTTTGAGCCATCTGCACAGTGCCCCGTGAGGTGTCCCTGCAGAGATGGGACGTCAAGGCAACCCAAGGGTGAGCCTCTTTTACAACCCTCCATGAATGACAACCCACTGGTACACCAGACACTACTGAAACATGTTGTAGAGCTCAGAGCCAGACAATCCTTACAGGGCTAGCAATGATTTCTTACTATAATTAATTCATCGTGTCTTGATCCACCACCACTACAAGACTTCTTCCACCCTTGACACAGTTCCAGGAAGAAAGACCCTGTTCCTGTTACAGTCAGTGGCAAAACGCTGCTTTTTCCAATGGGAAAATAGGACCAGGTCCTGTGTCTGCTGTGCAGATAGCTCTGTAGCAGGTAGCTCATGTGTGCTGAGTTATCTGGGTTTTCTAACACAGTCAGCATTTGCATAACACACTGTGCTACATCACTCACACAAGACATCTTGGTTATAAAAAATGGATTGGTAAATTGTTTCACACTATGGATTGCAGTCACAAGGTACTGAACACTAAGACACTAGAAGATGCATCTTTGGGGCAATGCTCTGAAGAGGAAAGCATTACGATGATCCCATGTAGTGGATGAAAAAACAAATGGAGGCCAGTGGGCTGGATCTGCAAAGGGTCAACATTAGTGAGGGACGTGTTCAACTGAGGCAGCCAAAACCAGCAGTCCAGTCTCTTTGGCAAGTGACAACCTGATACAAAATAGTGAAGCATGCAGACAGGCAGGGATTAAAAGACCACCCTCCCCAGTTACACCCAGTTAAACTTCTAGCCCACTTATGGCAATTCATGTAGATGTCAAAGTTGAAAAACAGTACTCACTTATCTGGAGGCCTGGCTGGATTGTGGACAGAGTGTTTACCACCCAATCACCACAGGGATCAGTAAGGGCTATTTACATTAAGTAAAGCAATATGTAGAGGACTACATATATTTTATGAGGTGACAGGTGCAAAATACAGACTTTCCAGAAAGAAAAATCTGCCATTTCTGCATCTTCTCATTTTAGATGGAAGAAGTAACCTTTCACAAATTAAGAATTGTGAATCACACAATTAAAAGCAAGAAAAATTATTTTGGAATAGCAGCACTATTAACTTTTTAACTTACAGCAATCACTTCAGCATTTCTTCTAGCAAATTGTTTCATTTAGTTTAATGAATTGATGTCAAGTGATTTACTGTCACTAACATGCTCACAGCATTCTGGTGGATTATTTCATGGCAGTCAGAGTTAAATATATGACATGTTATAGACCTGGCTTCCTGGCCAGGCTATGTGTTCCTTAAGACATTCAGAGTTGTGACACTCATGACATATGACTGAACTAAGTCAAAAGAAAATTTTCATTGAACTACAGAAAGAAAGGGGTGATCTCCAAGTATAAGTCTACAGGACAAACTGCAGAACTAAGTTAAAATCCTAAATTTGCAGCTTAATGCTCCAATTAGCTCAGATAAAATATTACAGTGAAAATTAAAATGATTAGATGCAAAATATGTTGGCATAAGAGAAAATTTCCTGAAAGCTTCCTGATTTTTTTTTCACAACTAACTTTCATAACTAAACTTCTTTTTTTCCATAAATATTTCTGTGACTTCAGACATCACATTCTTTCTGTCAATATTATCATAGCTGGTAACAGTCTTTACAAACACTAGTCCTTTCCACTTCATCCAAGACAATAATTATTCTGACCTTAGAACTATCATCTTATTCTGTACAGAAAGTTAAATTCTATATTATGCAAAATATAGTAGTTCTAGGTGGGTTTTATTCCTATATGTCTTGTTAATAAATCTTCCTTCAGTGTACTTCTGCAGTATCAGCATCTCTGTGTTTAAAGAGGTACTGCTAAGGTAGCTCTCTGTATCACGTAGATGTATTTCAGAGTCTTAAATCATATTAATACATAGTTTTACATGGATTTACTTACTATTTGCAAAATGCAACCTGAATATTAACTAATCCATCCCCTGGCTGGGAATTAACTTGTCTTATCTCAGTTTTTCATATGTGGAAAAATATACAAAAGGACTAATATCAGAAATGGGGGATATCAGATGAAATTCATAGGAGCTTGGTTTAAAGAGCTACAAAAGCATATAGGTTATGTCAGCTTTAAAGTGGATCCACAAACCAGGCTCAGAAATGATCTCTAGTGAAAGTTCCTGTGTTTTACCCATAGTTGCAGTAGAACCCACACCTGAGATATCTCCTGCATTTTCACATCTCATTCACACTCCTCTCCCAGTTCTTCAGACTTACTAGATTTTAGAAATAAGTCCTTGATAACACAACTAAAGAAGATTCTTCAGTAATTCTTAGAATGACTGAGCAGCATATCAAGCAATAGCAAGTTAAAGAAAGGTTGGGAAATTTCCCAAAATATAGCTTGCACTTTTTTCTTTTTTTTTCCCAGAGAAAAAAAGGCACGTAATAATAACAAGAAATAAATATCAAATTTACTGATTACTCTCAAAAAATATTTTATCTTGGTAGAGAGCCCTGACAATGGAATAGTAAGTAGCTTGATTTAATTGCATAAAAATTAGCTGATGGAGAATAAAGGGTAAAGTTAGAATGATGACTCATAAAAACATGGCAGTGGTAGAGTTTGGTTCAAAATCTGACTCCAAAAGGGAAAACAGGGCATGCTTTGGGACCAGGACACTCAGTGTGTGTCACTCTGATGTCCTGCTCCTAGCAAGCACTGCAGTGCACTGGCACTGTACTGAAATGGGTATAACAAGACAGATGGGTGGAACTGTGTCCCACAAAGTCAAGGGCAAACCCTCCACTGACTGCAACGGGGCCACTCTTTCTATCACTTGCTGTCCCACTTAATAAAAAAATATGCCTTTTCCTCTAAGAGGAACCATGTTCCCTTCAGGTTCAGTAGTTTTAAGATGATATAAGAACGGATATGTTTGTAATTATTTGGCTTGAACTGTACACTGAGGACTAATAAACAATTACTAGCCTGGCTTAACAGTTTTCTAAACCACTAAAATAGGTTCTGAAGAATCATAGGTTACCCGGGGAAACCTGACTGCGTAATTCACCGGGAAGCGTACAATTTCTTCGGTTTCAAGTCTGAAAACAAAGCAAAACAAAGATTTGTCATGTTTCATATTTCCAAAGCAATATGCCTACATTCATGTGGTTTCCATCTTAGGCAGAGTGTAAAGAGGAAGTAAAATGTCAAGTTGTTTATTTCAGTGCAATTTTCTTATCTCAAAATAACACAGAGTTTGCTAAATCCGATCTGTCTTTAATAATAGTCAGAGGAATTCCTTTGCTGGGCTCTCTCGCTCTTATAGAAATCTTATGATCTGGAAGCAGAGGAGTTAAATCTCTTTTGACAATTTTGTCAAAACCAAAAATGTCATCTGAAACAGCAGCCTTGTTTTCTAAGGAAATAAAGAAATTGGTTTCCTTTAGTTCAGCCCATGTATCACCTTTTCTTATTCTTTTCTCCATTTTTATATTGTTTTACTGCAGATGAAAAAGGAAGGCAGAGACAGAACAAAGGAGACCTAGAAATTGACTCTTCATGATCACAAGTTTTCATTGTAATGGTAAGAGAAAAATGAATATGCTTAAATCAGCAGTTCTTAAAGCAGTTCTTTACTTCCACAGAACAATCATCATTGTCAAGCAGGTGATCAAAGTTCCCTGTCTAAAAGTTGAGAAACTAAGTGTTTTTATTAGACACCTTAGGCCTGATTTCAAAGTATAAGTGATTCAGCTACATCTTTCTTTTTTGAAAATAAATATATATTTCAGCATCTAAGACAGTGCTGCTTCTTCATGCCCATTTTAACTGTCCATTTCCGAGATCAGTGAAATGAATGAATATGGAAAAGTTCTCCATGCTTCTGTATCCCTCATCCTAAAAATCACACTGCAGATAAAAGTGATACCACGTTTATGAAAACCACCATTTTCAAGCATATCTAATCCCAGTTTGATATATGTTCTTGTCTGTCCACACAACATGTATTTTCAAATGATTTTCCCCCAATCCTCTATACTCAGTAAGAGAGATGTAGCTGCAGTAGTGTGGAGACACAGCAGTCCCAGGGAAATACAAAAAGATAAAAGCATTCCCTACATAGTTCCATTTTGCTCCCAGAACCCCCATCCAAGGCATATTACCCACCTCATGCATATTGATGGGTAGAGAAATAAAAGTTTGTGTCTCTCCCTGCCATCATCTTCAAACCTAGGGGTAACATTACTGTTCTGACTATCATATAGGCTAGCCTCAGATTACAATACTGGACAGCAGAATGAGACTATATATACCTTGTTGTTTATTGCACTGCAAACGTATCCCTTCCTGCTGAGGTCCCACCAAGCCATCAGCAGTTGGTCTCTTATGGTTGCCCCACACATTTGTATTACAGTGCAAGACACTCCAAACTGTGAATCAGGATACTGTGGGTCTAGTCAGGTACCAGGGTTTGTGAGCATCAGGTCAGTCTTCATATGTTCACTCCACTGTCAAATGACGCCCCACCCCTGCTCCCACTCCCTTAATGGGGGCCAAGGGATTAAAGAGAAAACATTAAGTTTATAATCAGGTTATAGGTGCTGTTGTGAAGCACTTCTGTACTCATTGTCTGACATACAAGAGTTTGAAACTGCTGACCAAGACAGAAGAGAAGTAAACACTTATGAAATAGATGGTGACAAATATAAACCTGCAGCATGAAGTTAAACCATCAGAGACCAACATAGGCCTTCCTTCTAAAAAACATTTTTTTACACTTCCCTGTTTCTTGGAGAAACATAATTAAATGTTTCAGGATTGTTTTGTTTGCAGGAAAGAGCTGAGCACAAATATCAGTATTCTCATTCAGTGTCTTTTAACATCTTGTCCAAAGGTACAGAATCTGTCTAGATTTCTTTAAATACAAGAATAATATTTTCAATTAAATACATGTCTGTGTTTCATTCTCCTCCTTTTCTTTGTCCGTAGTGCTAACAGAAAGTGATAGTGCCTCCTCTTGCAAACACAGGATATGCTTTGATATCCTAAGACCAAATTATCCAGTTGGTTCCTACATGTTGAGACTGAAAGTCTTGTGATGTTGACAAATCATTTTTTGCAAACCACCCACAACCATTTTGCTCTCATGTGTCTGTATTATCACCTCTCACATATAGGCTTGATTCAACTCGGTGCATACAGGCGAATGAGGCACAAAAATACCCATAATGAGATGAATTTTACCTTTTTTTAGCTACTTAATAGTTAGGCAACTGGTTTAGACTAGACTTCCAGGCTCCCTCAGTATCAATGGCTACAGAGACATGCACCTACAGGGGGTGATTCATCTTCTTCAAAGATAGGGGGTCTAAAATAGGACTTATGAGCTGCCTTCTGGATGTGCCTATCTCTCACCATTGACTGTAGAGGGAGCCTAGATGACTAGCTGAGATTAGATGCCTAATTTTTAGGCAGATATGCTGTCTTGCCTGAGGTTGCATGAGAAATCTGTGGCAGAACTAGGATTCGAACCCACACGTTCTGCATAAAGCTGCCAACAATTTCTTTGGTCAAATCTAGCATTACAAAGGTTTTTCAGGTCCACAATAGACAAGAGAGAGACACACACACATCAAAAAAATCTAGTAAACTGGTGATTAGTCACCAAACTCCCACATAACTGAATATATGAAAGATCTGGTTTAAATGCCTAAAATAGGCAATAAGGGGTTTTACCTGTCATTTGCCACCTTTCCAATGATTGTCATAACCATAACTCTTCTCAGGGGTCTTCTGAGCAATCTACAATTATAATTTGAATAATTTATTATTTATCAAAGTGGCAAGAGAGACAACTATGTCAACACTCAAAAATACAGTGTAAACATATATTTAGGGAAGAATTAAATGGAAAATATCTAAAATCTTCTTTAAAAAGCCTTCCCAGCTAAAATTTCAGATTAAATAAATTCAGAAATATCCAGCTACTTCAGAAAGAACCGCTTCACACATATTTAAAACTCCACCCGAATTTCTCATGTTTTTTGCCAACAGAGGATGCAAAATATTACACTGAGAAACCAAGACCGAATGGAAAGATGGCCACATTTGTCTGACATGCTTAGATTGAATTCCTATGGTTTGAAGAATTCAGTAGAATCCACAGGGATTAGTATAAACACAACCATGCAGACTCCAACCTCAACTGGATTGTGGGCAAATAGCCAGACACTGAAACATTTGCTCGTATAAACTGAAATCCTCTGTAAAAATGAATGAATAGTTGCATTTATCAAATGCTTATGTCACCAAGGAAATATATATTTTATACCAGCTGCATATATACTACTTTCTACGTGTCTACATTTTGCTTCTCGGTTACTTTTTTCATCTGATCAAAACATGCTGCTCTCTTGAAGAATTAATTACGTGATTTAACGGCTCAGTTTATAATTCTAATATTCAATTATGACTCAACAGTATTTTAACATCCTAAGTATCATCCTCTTCAAGCATGTGTAACTAAAAAAAAAAAAAAGAAGTTAATTGTTTTTTTTTCAGATTCCAAGAAAGAAGAATACTGAGAATAAGAAGATATATTTCAGTCTAAAAGTTAGTTTTGGGGGAAACTTAGAATTCCTTCAGAACAGATTTTTGCAGAATGAAAGTGCATTCTCATATGTACCCAGATTTCAGTGATATTTTGTCATTAAGCAATTCATTAAATCAATTGGAATTCAGTTAAATCAACCTGGAATCACTTGGACCAATTTAGTGAAGGACTTTGTCATTTTGATATTTTTCTACTCTATTTTGAGATGCTCTCTACCCTGGCACTTGCTCTGTCTTAAAACAAAACAACCCCAAACCCCAACATACAAACATACAAAATTATTCTCTTGAAGTGTAGTCCCATCCCAGTAGCATCTGACAAAATCATTTGAAAGTGAGTAATGCAAACAGTCTGCTCTCAGAGTCCGGTCCACACCACTCTGAGGTAATGTCTTAAATGCTATAAATACCTGTTTGATACCTTTTCCATAGTACAAACTATTTCTAAACACTGACATACTTCTGAGGTTTCCAAAATACCAAAAGTATTTGCTTAATTCCCATAGAACAGCAGAAATTGTGTCAACAGATTAGGTTGGTTTTGAAAGGGAAGAGAAGAAGAGGAAAAGAAGAAGAG
>VXBZ01010971.1:576383-596743 GCA_013399135.1 Heliornis fulica | reverse complement strand
GGAAGGGAAGGGAAGGGAAGGGAAGGGAAAAAGGAAGGCAAGAAGGAAGAAAAGGAATTGTTTGAGTTCTTTGTAAAATGCTGCCATCTATGGAGTTTCAGTTGATATTGCTTTCTACAGCGATGTCAAGAAAAACCACAGGGCTGATTACCTCATAACGTGGTTGGTTCACTAAATGAAG
This sequence comes from Heliornis fulica, assembly GCA_013399135.1. Lineage (NCBI taxonomy): Eukaryota > Metazoa > Chordata > Aves > Gruiformes > Heliornithidae > Heliornis > Heliornis fulica. The sequence continues at coordinate 596,562 of VXBZ01010971.1, read as the reverse complement.
CAGGGTCTTTTTCGGCAACAAACAGGAATATACATTACAGCTTTAGTTATAATATTAAGTTGGTGCTAGCTTCTACCACAGCTATTTCTTGGATATATAAGCAGCATTGACAGTCTACTGCAACATTCAATAGAGGTTTTCCTGTGTTCTTTTGGGGGAATGTATTTGTTTTGGTGGGCTGATGTTGCCCTGTTTTCATTTCCACTGGTTTCTTAAATTTCAGGGCAGAAACTTTTCGTGTCATTCCCCATGTCATATTCCCAAGCATACCGCTGCCTGCATTCTCAACATGGCCAAATAAATACACAACTAATTACAATTATCTCATTTTAGCTTTTCTATCCCTAAAAATTAAGGCTTCAAAAATATTATACATGCACACATCACTTCTGCTAATGATGATGCAGGAGCGGCACCTGTGGGTAATACAAGCAGTCAGAAAGATGGCAACTTTGACAAGATACAGCGTTGGATGTATGTCACCTATAGCAAGCAATAACCATTTCATAAACCCCCGTTTGGAAGCTGTTCAGCTCTTCAGGAAGAAATGGCACCACAAAGATCCAAAAGTGCCTGTATCATTCTCACTACAGCACTACATGCAAATGAAAAGCAGGGGACATTTTGCTTATTTTAATTGTGGTTAAGTGACACATTTAATCATTGAAGTAGGCATAAGCATAAACAGCAGTAAATCTAGGGCTAGTAAAAATCTGTATCCCCAAAGCTATCTTGTATCTAGAAGCTAGGATGTAAAGAGAGGAGAAAAATAGTATGTAGAATTTCTGAAAGATGTCTCTTTTAGACACCACCACTCAGGTCTGTTTTCCAGAATCATCCCTCACTTGCCACAGCCATCTCTGGCTACCAGCTCCCACTAGTGAAATATCACCAGCAGAGGTACTTCCCATGGCAGAAAACCCCCTCGTTCATGCCTGCTCTGAAAGATGGGGCCAGTTCAGCTCTTATCCATAGATATTGGACACATCAAGGAGAAGTACATCAGTGAAATGAAAATAAAATTAGCCCTATACTCCCTAGACAAACAGCAGCAATGTACCTAGGAAAATACTCACTTTCATATTTCTTATTCTATCCGAAGATCTCAGTGCCAGTAAATCTTTATTATCTAAATCTATTATTATAATCTTTACAATGAGTAAAGCTACCTGCAGGAAAACTATTGCCTCCCCCACTTTGACTCCCTCCAGTCCATCGCTTTTGCACGTGTTTCTCATCTTTATACACCACATCAACATCGGAGGGTGGCACTTGCCTAGCAAGCCATGACAGAGTAATCACCCCTTGAGCATAAGCATCAATGGACTCAGTTACTAAACACTCTCCCCTCTGCAGGTCATTCAACAGGAAGATGTTGAAATCAGTGGAGCTGCATTAACAATGAACTGCATTATAAGAAAAATAAGACTCTAAATGAAGTTAAAATTTACCTCCTAGAGAAACCTCTGCAGAGGTCAAAGATGAGACGCTTCTGCAGAATGCCCCGAGGCAAGGTCTGTTTAAGGAATTCATCCTCTCTCCTGTTTGACTTCCAACTCACAAACACTTGCCCTGCCCCTTTTCTTTAGAGGGGAGGACAATGGCCAAAGGTCTATTAGCAGCAGCTGCAGCAAGCATCCAAATGCTTCTTTCGTTGCAATGCTGGTGAGGGAGCCAGATCTACCCAGAGTGCTTAATAAGGGGTGGCAGCTCTACTTGTTTGGCTTTTGGTGATAGAAATTCTAAAAGATGGGCCTTCTGGGTTTTCCTATTTGCCAGCTCACAACATAATCGCTTGACAATAACCTCTTACTGCTTTTGGAATTATCTTGTTTGCATTTAATTCAAACTCATCTAAACAACGTCGGCTCAGATAACGCGTTGCAGTGAGTGTTTCATCAGGAGGCTTGGAAGAGGCCCAGCTTGTAGCACGTCGCTAAAGAAACAGCTTTCTCACTGCATCCCAGAGTGGGTGCAATGCTGGTGTGTGAGGGTATGGTGTGAGGATGGAGGTCAGACCTGCCAGTCTCTCTGTGTTCTGGGAAGGACCACGAGCCTTGGGGCTTTGTGGCCATTGGACTGAAGACTGTGTCAAGTGAGAGAGTCTCCAATTGGTCTCTCGTGTACCACGTGCTGAAATGACAGCAAACAGGCAGACAGCGTGGGTTGTGATCACTAGAAGAGGGTGGGGACTGAGGCAGTGACCCCCTTTGCTGAGATACGGCATCAGTACAGATTTATATTTAGGTTCATAAGCACAGCTGGTCAAATGCAGCCAAGATTTTGCTTGTGAACACTCATCCATAATCGCCTCCTTTGTTAACTTCTGCTGAGGTAAAATCAACCCCTGTGCTGAAGTGTATGAACAATATGCCCACCATATATTACCATAAAGGTGCACAGGCCAAATCTTCACCCATCACCCCAAAATGGAATGTCACCTGTGATAATCTGTTTAAATAATAATATTTGGGCAGGGGGGAAGAAGGGTGAACAGGTCCCATTGTACTCACCGGCAAATAGGGATATCCTTTCATGAACAAGAACTTGCACTGTTCATCACTTGCTGCATTAATTATTTGACTTTTTCAAGATTTTCTGTCAGCAGAGCAGATAGCCAGGACAAACTGTTACAGAGGAAACCAATGACCACAAATGAAGCAAAGTGTACAGATCACCAAAGCCTTTCAGGTTGGGAGAGAACATCTAAAAATCTGTTGAATACTTGTATACAATGAATTAGAGATCACTACTATCTCACAGAGGAGAAAAATACCATCTTTATCAGTTAATGCAGGAACATTATTTGGCCATTCTGATGAAACTGTGACACATGCCCTTAATGAAACGCATCTCTCCCACACCATTTCAACTGTACTGCAGAATGAAAGTGCCCTTCCCCTGCTTTGCTGGACCGATTCAGGTTTGCATTTATACATAAGCGCCATTTCTTATCTGACAAATCTCAGCTGCTGAAGATAACTCCACATTTCCAGACTGAACCAGTAAAGTCCTCATTGCTGAAGGTACTGTATGCTACGGTATACGTCTTACTCGAGAATTCACATGTCACCCACCTGCCATTAGGTACAATGCACACCTTTTTATAGCCAGTGCAGCTGCCTGGAAGGCAGAACAAGAGATGAATAACCATTTCCTAGCCCGTTTTACTCAGCTGTGAGTCTTCTACATTGCCAAACGGCTTCAGATATTAAGATAGAATAACTAAGACTGGATCATATATATGAGATGCTATCAAGTGGAAACACTAAGTAGTAACATACGTGAATAAAAAGTGATTAAAATAAGTATGAGACAAATAAATTAATATTTTGCCTTAGATAGGATTCTTTATGTTTGGTAACTATTGCTTGTGCTGATGATATAACACATGCTGACACCAAATATCAATTCTAGGTAAATCCAATTAAGCCCAGAAGCAAAACAGCTGGATTAGCAGTTCACTGCATAAATTATTTTTCTCCCATTTACTTTGTCTTTTTGCAAATGAGCCTTTTAACATAAAGAAATTTAGCACTGAAGTTCCCCTTTGCTTATTAATCCCAGAAGCCTAAAATGAAGATGAAAAAAGAATATATTTTCTTCCTTTGTTGTTTGTGTGCATATGCTGCTCGGATCCCTATTGTAGTCCCCCCAGATTGATGGTAGCTTTCATTCTTCCATGAATAAGTCACTCACACTGCACTTAGTATGGCATCAGAACAAGAAACTTATTTGTTTGTTTTTAATTTACAGATGATGTATTAATGCATAATTATTTTATATTCATCTCCATTTCCTGATACTAAACAAAATGTATATAAAATTAGTGAGGCTGGAGTTTAACACCCTCACCACTGCTGTAATTCATTTAGAACAGCACAGACTAAACAGGAACTGCTTCATCTCTCTTTTACTTTTTTTTTTTTTTGGGAGGGGGTGTTTCTCTTATTGTTTTTCTTCATTACGATGGCTGCTAGCATAAAGAGCAATGTAGAGATTGAGAATCAATACATACTACTCCTGTAGATACGCAAATAATCACAAATTGTAATCACTGATTGATTTTCAGCACTCTGATAGTGACACACTGGGTGGAAGGGACTCTGATCTCAGTTGTGCTAGGGGAAATCTACAGCAGCAATTCACAGCTGGAATTATAATAAAGGACTGCCTCAGAAATGCATCATTTCAGTCAATGAAACAAGTAACATACCATTGGCAAAAATGACTTTTCCCTTCTACAGGGTTGACAACAGCAAATGTGCAAGTAGCAGAGCCATGCTGAAGCCTCCAAGGTTTAATGCCACCAACCCCAAAGTTGGGAGAAGGTGGTTACAAATACAAGGTACATGGACAGCAGGCTCAGTTCATTTCTTACCCCATAACAAGCACACTGGTCTTGGCGTTACCTGCCACGTACATTTCTCCTTCCAGTCCCCTGAAAACATACTGGTTTGAGATGGGATTCCTTCCCCTTTAAACCCATATTTTCCCAAAGACCTTTTATATCATCCATGCACAGGAGCCCAAAGAGGTCACAGAGTATCTGCAAGCATCATTCAGCCCAGGGCAGGTCACAGTCCAGACAACAGGTACCCATATACCAGCTGTCAGACCAGCAGCTAGTTTGCAGTCCAGGCAACTATGTCTATATGTATCTACATGCATGCATATAAAAAAATGCTGAATATAAGAAGGCTAAATTACTCCTACTGGTGTGAGATGATTTTTTAAAAATTTAATTTCTAACATTTTTCTTTATACACATTAAGGACTTTTAAAGAAAAAATATCAGTCTTTTTCCTTAACTGGAGCTGGAGACAATGAAATATTTTGGCTTTGTTATGAGTACAGAAAAATTGGAGGCTAATAAATGAGGACTACTATTGAACATGCTGAGAAAAGGAGACAGACTACCATTACAGTGTTTCTCTTATTTTCCACTAGTAGGAAAAAACTCACTTCTTTATTTTTGCTTATGTAAAATGCTTACCATATAATGACTGGTACTACTTCTACTGCCATGAGCAGTAGCTTTGACATGAACTTTCTTGGGAAGAGTCATGGGGCCAGAGCAGTAACAGATCACATTTTAGAAAAAGGTATTTTCTTATGCAGATGCAATTCTGGAGAGGTAGCACGAACCTTTGACAGCTGATTGTCAACGAAAAATAAGACCCTTTTTCCTTACAATCAGAGAGAAGAAAAGGAGCACACAAAGTGGCTCTGATGATGCACAAAAAGTATTTAGCATGAAAATGGCATGTGAGTCTGAACTCTTTGAGAAATCAAAGACAAATTCTTGAATTTATGAATTCTGAGCGCTTGACCAGCGCTCTTGAATTTCCAAGCCAGTTCTTTGCCTGTTTGCAAGTGACTAATGCAAATCCTCTTCTTCTAAAAAAACAACCAAACCAAACATGGAAAAAGTACTTACCAGTCATGAAATTTGCAACAGGCTTGAAAAATGCCATTACTTGAAAAAATGGAGAAGAGGGAAAGGAGAAGGAAAAAAGGATTATGAACTGAAGTAGTAATCTTTTTTCTCCTAGGTAAGTAGCACTGGCATTTGAATACACAACAAAGGTGTTGTTTTCTTATGTACACATTCACATCTGATTCATTAATTTACACACAAGAATAAATTTCACCTTTTATCACTGCCTGTGTTTGTAGAAAATTCAGAAATTTCACCCTGTATCAATTATAAGTAGGTAGGAAATAGCAGCTGCCAGTCTCACTTAAACTAAACTTACTTTGCAGGGGGAGAGTGCCTTCTGTTTTGTTTATAAACAATAAAATATTCTTAAGGAGACCAAGTCCTGGAGAGCTGCTGCTGCCTTGGTCACAACAGGGTGGGTGGCATCTCTGATGCCTTTCAGTGGGCCATTGGTTCTGCGGTGGACAGCAAATGTGGACAGCTTCATCTTCTGACAGAAATTAAATGAGGAAGATTACACTAGGAGATACATCAAATTACTATAATTTACTCTCTCAAAAACATAGACATTTTAATTTGTGCCTGAAGAATGACTTGTGATTGAAAGAATTGAACTGGAAAGTTGGGCAAATGACAATGCATGGGAAAGAGTTTGGAATACAGAAGCACTGCTGCACACTAAGAAGATATGGTCATATTTTTCATCTTGAACCCTGAACCATAGGAACTGGTCTTTATGACACTCATTAAATAAATAGCTTAATCTGGCTAAGACATCTTCAGTCATAATTTTAAGTTTTAAAACTTTCTAAAAATTATTCTTAAAGAGCTTTCAATATTTTAAAAATTTTTATCGTTGGATATCAAAAACATTCAGCTTTTACCACTTAAGTTCCTGATTCATAGATTATGTCAGATTCTGTGATGGCATGTGGGCCAAACACAGCCCTGCTGGGAGTGTTCTAGTGATTCTGCACAATTACCTGGTGGACCTCCATCCTGGACTGGGCATTGATACAGTGATAACATCTGAATGTGTGTCATTATCCTGTACTGTTGATTGTTTACTATAGTAAGTGACTTAAAATAGCCTCTCATCATAATACCACTAATTTTCTTACCACCAATGCAACTTTGCTGTCTAGCCTCAAAAGAAATACATCTTGCCAGTTAAGATCCCTCAACTTTCCTCTAATAATATTACTTTAAAACTGCACTCAATTAAAAAAAAAAAAAGCTGAAAGTGTTCCTTTTTCATTGAAAAAGCATGCAGCTATCTGTTCACGAGATCTCAAAGCATAACTAAAGGCAATGGTTTAGATACTTCTCTGGTATCTGTGTAATCATGATACAGATAATGGAACAAAATTGTAAAGCCTGCAAGTGCTTCCAAGTATCTTTCATAAAAAATCAGAAAAAAAAAGTTAAAATCTTCTTTACTTAAGACACAAATGTGCAAGAAGTGATTTGGGGAAATGTGGTATTGTGCAGTGCCTTATGACATTGCTAACTATATTACTACTACTAAACTATACATCTTATATGAAATGTGATGTGGCAACTGAAAACCGGATGCAGAAAGACAACGCCATTTGTTCTTGCAATGGTTGCAAGGAGCTGCATTTTGAGAGGTGATTATCAGTGTTGCATGTTCTGTTCTCCTAAACTCAGCTCCAACACGGTCAATCTACATATGTCCATAAGGGACCAACCAGTTCTAACAATATATGGAGCCCGAGTATGGTGCCCCATGAGCTCAGCACCTGCATACTGAACAAGGATCTCAGCTATAGATACGGACATATTCCTATTCCTCACCATCCTTTCCAAATGCTCAAAAGTAATTACATTGCAAATTAAGCAACACTGTGGGTGCATTTCATCTACAAAAACTAGGAATTGTCTTCGATGCAGGCTCCAACATAGCACTTCTCAGTTTTTACAGTCTTCAAAAGAGACCTTCTCCTTGAAGAATGAGCGATTTATTTCATAGCTGTGATTTAGCCCATCATGAAATGCATATCCCTATGGTTTCCTGTCTTAATTTCTTAAGAATGCTCCTACTTTAAGTTGCATTAACCACTCATTTTATATTTCAATAAATCTTAAATGGATAACAGCTGGTGATCTTCAATTTATTTTTTAAAATGTTAATGTTTTTAACACCTTCTTGACTACTTTCTGAAAGTATGAGCACTGATACTTCTACAACCAGGGTTGGACACTATAGAGGTCATTAAGGTACAGGGTTTTTTTGTCTCCAGGTTCATCATTACAAGTGGAATGGAGCTTTTTTTTGATCTGTAGGGCAAACTTAGATGGGGCTTTGTAATGTGCTAACTCTGCTAATCAGAGCTATCCCTTTTTCACACCTGAAACAATTCTTGACTTCCTCACAACCAAACCTCACTTGATCATGTCTGTAGCCATTTCTGCACTCTCATACACCATGCCTGACTAGAGGAATCTTAACAAGAACATTAATAACATTTCCAGGATTTGGTTTTTTTTATAAAATTTATTTATTCTGAACTACTTTGTCCATTCACAGCACTGGTTTATGTTCCACCAAAGAAGTCTAGATCCTTCTCTACCTGAAATTTGCTTTATTCTCACTCTGCAGTTTCAATGACCACTTTTAGAAATACACAATCAGTTCAATTTAACTGTTCAGATTAGCAATGGTTACTTAGTAACATCTGCTACCATGACATTAACCATTCTATACCATGACTCATCATTCAGGATGGAAAACTGTTCTTCAAACCTCCCCCTCTGCCAAATATATACAAAACCATATATTCATGCTTTTTCTGGTTTGGTTTTTTTTTTTTTTTACTGTTCTCAGCATTAAGTCCATTAAGTTACATCTAATATGCAAGAACAGAGGTATAATATACTCCAACTGAGCAGTTTGGAAACTAAATCTTACTGAAAGCTTTGTTTGTGTTAATTGCTTATGAAAAATATTTTCACTGGCAATGGTAAGTAATTGTAATGCTTCCTGCTGTTAATGTCCATTTATCACACACGTCAAGAAACAGCCAGCAGATATTCTAACTCATAATTCTGAAAATATATTGCAACGGACCTTTAATTTATAATATGTAAACAAACTATATGTATTTGAATGCTAGACACAATGATAAGTGGTGCTTTTCTGCATTTAAATAAAATTGACAGTGTGTGATTATATTGATTTTTCTCCAACTCTCCTTTGGTTAAACTACAATACTTTCAAAATACTATATAACTTCACTAAGTTTCAGGAAAGATTTAAACTGTGTGAGATACTAATGCAAATGCAGCTTACCAGGTTTTCACATCATCAAGTCTACAACTCTATAGTGGAAGTATCATGAAATATTTTTAACAGTAATTTGAACAAAACCATCTAAGATCTTTTCTGAAAGTTACTAACCTATGTATCCCAAAGTCTATGTAATTTACAAAGCCTCATGTCAATGTGCATCTATAAGCTAAAATATCATCATCATCATCATCATCATCATCATCATCATCATCATCAAAGTTACATGATAGTTCCATGTCCCTGGTTCTTTAAGTTTGCTTTATGCACTAATACTATGTTGAGGTCCTACACCAGTCAAGTTTAATGACTTGCTTTTCAAAGTCTAGTTACCTAGTAAGCCTAGAATTTTACTCATTGCATTGAATAGATATTTTGAGACAAAGCACAGCTCAAATTACTGAGGTCACCAGAATTTCTCTCTGCATTAAAGTTTGGAAAAATGGAAAGGATCTTCATCATTGCCTACATCAGGCAGTTCCACAGCCAGCCTCTGAAAACATATTGCAAGATAAAGTCAGGGAATGTGATTAGCAGAAAACAGAAAAGATCTGACTGCTTTTAGGAAAAGAGGAAAATAAAATAAAGCTCTCTTTAGAAAGATTCAACGCAGCATGCAGAGTTTTCTGAGGGTTTTTTTTTCAGTATAAAAAGAAAGAAATCAAGACAAATTGGCTAAGTTTTCACTGCTTTATCAACAACTTTTCTTTACAATTTATTTATCTAGAATGATACTATTTTTATGTCCCAAATGCCAAGAAATCTGGTTAGTAAAGTGCCAGATTCTTTTATTTGATTTTATTTGATTTCATTAGGGACCATCAGCCTAGCTGCTTAAGTGCCCGACTACTGTTTGCAGTTAAACATTCATTAGGGAATCCCCAGTGGGTTCATTCATTTCACTGAGGTCCAATTACAGTGCCACAAAAGCAGTTTTTGCAGCAATTAGCTGATTTTTCCTGTTTATGTTCTGTCTCTTTAGGAAGAGGACTATTTTGTGGAGGTCAGATTTTTAATTAGGCGCAATTTAGGGCCAATAAGAAAACTGATAATTTACTAAATGGCTGTGGTGGACTTAACTGCTCAGTGCAGAGGTAAATAACACAACAGGGACACCAGGAATAAGCTCTCCTGGTGTGCATAGCTCAGAGCCCTATAGTGTAAGGAATAGATTACGTGTTAAATGGCTGTCAGGGCCCTCATTGTGTTGCCTGTACTACCAATCGACCTAACCTCAAGAGCCACCACGTTATTAGCAATGGGTAGAGGGAAACCAGTCTGGATCAGGACCTGCAGAGAGCTGTTGGCTTCAGGTAGCTGCAAAAATATCTCAGAGTGAAAGAAAACAACTAAAAATTAGCTTCTACCTTCTGGATATTTGGCAACGTCTTTCTCAATTGCTGTATCCTTTGGAGCAACATTATTCGAGTGTGTGTAAGGACTCCTCATAGTCACTTTGAGTATGTTTTATGTAATAGGTTGTATTTCCGCAAAGGTGTGTGCTTTCTGCTCTTAAAAGAGGTGTAATTCTTTGCTAACCTCTGTGTGCAAGTCACCTTAACACCTTGGGAAAGTAAGAACTGTGATGATGAACAGTAGACATTTAGAGGGAGTAAGAAAGACCGTAATCTTGTGATCTCTACTGAAAGACTCTAAGCAGACTTGCCACCTCAAAATTTTCTCATCTAAAGACCATGATATTTGAATTTCAGATATCATATCCCAACAAAATTTCTGAAGAGACTCACAGCTGGCTGAAAGGTTGCTCTCATACAGGAAATAAGTAAGAAAAGGCCAGAAGGTCACTGCATTTTTTCTTTGACCTTTGACCCACCACTCAATTGCAAAGTCATAGTCAGACATGTAAAAAAGCAATACCAGTTGGAAGCATAACTTAGGAAAATTGAAATTTCTTTGCCAGCCACTATTTCTGCCAGCATTTATAAAAACACAACAAAGTAGAGCAGAAATTCCTGTATTTTCTAGAGGGAAGAAAAGCAGTCAATTAAGCCATAAAAGTGCACAGAAAATACATTATGACCTTGTGTCTGAATACATGCAGAAATTTAACAACAGAATATTTTTTTGAAAGCCTGGTATCCCGAATAAAACACTCTTAACACCCCAATTTTTGTTCTTCCCACAAAAACTCTACTCTAGCATGCAGTCTACAACAGAGATACAGTTCTTAATTTAAAAGAAAATAAAGAAAAAGTAAACTCTGGAGGAAACATGGTTTCAGAAATCTCAAAAACATAAAAAATCTGTTATTAGGCAGTTATTCCCTAATTATTTAGATAGCAAGAAAAAAAAAGTTTATTTTTTTTGTCAATTCATTGGTTTTCCTTGCACATAGAAACAGGATTGAATGAGGCTGGCTAAGAAAAGAAATTAAGTGGTCACATTTTGAAACCATAAACCCAAATTTTCAGATCAGTGGTAAACCAAAGAGCATGTGTCTAAGTCCAAAAAGAATCTAAACTACAGGTGTGTAGATGGTGACTATATGGTCTAAATTACCTAAAACAGTGTAAGTTTTCTTCAGAGTTGCATTCTACTTCTGGTGAGGGCTCTTTAAACCAGTAAAGAAGCAGAACAATGGGAATACCAGTTTGATTCTTTGGGATTATTCTTTTCATCTAGCCAAGCATGCAAAGGTTTGAGGAAGGTCTTTCTTTTCTATTAGGTTTTAAATATTTTCCACATTTTAGAGAAGGTCTGGGGGTTATCAAGCAAACAAACTAGGTGTGTTTTTTTCCAACGTTATTTCAAGAATACAAGAGACAATACACATTGCAACATTAACTCCTAATTACTTTATAAACCATATTTCATTTGGAGTCCAGCTTGACTTGCAAAGAACTCAGGATGGTAATTAATAACAATCAGCCACTGAAGTAAGTTTGTATAAATAACGTGCTGAACTATGTCCCAACAGGGCTAATACAAACACATGGACTTCAGCATGAACTCAGTCAAATGAAAAAAAAATAATCTTGTGAGTGTCTGAATTTCCTATTTTTCCTGCTTAACTGTTCCCTCTCTGTATTACCCATCATATCTCAAAATCCAGATTGGTTGTCATTAACATAACCAGAAATGCAATTTTCTTAATACAAGTCATATAAACAATGAGCTGAGGGCAAGTAAGTGGTAAGTGTCATCCACTGCAGGTAGTTCTGGTGGAAAGACAGATACAATTAAGTGACAAGCAAGCATAACTTAATACATTGAGAATAACTTCCAAATAAAGGAGATAAAGAGACATTCTCACATCAGAGAGGCATTTCAGCTCATACTGTCAAACATTCCGTTGTTTCATGAGTTCACCTCCCTCTCCATAGGAAGAATTTTAGAGCAGCAGGAACTAGGGATAGAAATGAGCTCTTAGACCACAGGATCATAGGTCGGTAAAGGTCAGAGGGTACTGAATCCAACCTCCTACTCAAAGCAGAGTCAGCCTCACTTATTTCATTCTGTTGTGACAACACATAAATGAACTAATTAAATAGCATATGTATATAGATGTATGTATAGTAATTACAGTTATTAAAAAGTTATACAAGTTAATCCTGGCTTCTCAAGGAAATTAAGTTAATGGCATCATACTTTCTCTTTCTCAGCTGTTGACCCACTTCATTCATATTCAGCAGAAGGCTTAAAGGTGTGAAGACTTAAGGGGATCCAGAGGAAAAGGGGTGTCGTGAACACACCAGCTGTAGGAAAAGCTTCCAAACAAAAATTATACCTTAATAGAGCCAGCATAAACCAAATATCAAACATGAAACACTACAAACCAAACGTCATATGTACTAACATTGTTTTCTTGCTTCCTTTTAAATGCCCCATCTCTTCTTTAGATGCAGATAGAAAGCAGAAGGATGAGCAAACAAAGGGCAAACACTCAACATTTTAAATTTAACTAGAAGCCAAAGGACTGGGAATCCTATGAGAAAGGGAATTTTTTTTGTATTTGCAGCTTGCTTTGGCAACTTGAGGTAATCTCAATGAGGCCATCTATTTAAGCACCTTCTTGGGCCTCCAGACTCTTTCCTTCTGTTTATTGCCTTACAAGTGAGAATGGAGTTTAGTATCCAATCAAGAGGCCTAAAAAGACTGCTTAACCAAAAGCTGCACTTCATTATCCAGCTCTTCTTCCAATGAAAACAAAACAATACTCCCAGACTTCAGCCAGAACAGGGTCAACTTCTGGAAAGCAGTGCTGAAATATCCACATGGCCAAGTGGTCAACCTTTTTTTGCGGGTATTTCTTCTGTGTTGCTGTACTGATGTTGAGGACTGACAGATCAGCAGGGATGCAATCTGCCCTGTTGTGTTCACCTGTTCAGCTTTTTCCCTGAGACAGAATTTTAAAGCCCATTAGCTGCCCATACCGCTTATAGCCCCTATAAAAATTTATTCAGAAAAGTATTTATGTAAGTAAAAATTATATTTGGTGGATTTTTAGAGCAGAATGCTGTCTGAGGTCATCTGATATTTAAAAACTAAATGAAAATAAGCAACTGTTTTATTATTTTAAATACTCAAAACCAACTCATAAGCATCCATATATTACAAGATAAGTCTACATCTTTATTAGTAATTTGTCACCAACCTTGTAGACACACACAAGTGGAGAACAAATGCAGAATCATTGTTTACACAGTAAAAGCTTTTGAAGCTTCTCCTGACTTAAAGCAACACAGGCAATAACATTCTTAATTACTAATGGATAGTAAAATCACATAAAATAACTTGTTACATTGAGATACATTACAGGTATTTCTTGATTATAAGTAAGAAGTGCAATAATGATGTTTTTAGACAAAACATTCTCATTTGTAAGAATTTAATGCTAGATGCATATTTTTAGGCACCTAAGAAACTTACTGAGAAGTAACAACTCCTAATTATGGGATACCTGAAGAGCCAGAACATTTATCAGTTTTACTTAAAGATTTTTTCAGTGTTTTGCATGGAAAACAACAGAAAAAAAGAAAATAAATTTATTTCTCTTGCCTTTCTGCTGTTATTGCATGAATGGTATGTATTACATTCTTATTACTGATCTGCACATTTAAAAAAAAATGGTCAAATATCCATGTACACTCAAGTACCAATTTGAAAATATGATTCATTTGTCTGATTTAATTTTCTAAAATTGCCAACTGACCTTAGTCCTCATTCTGGGCTAACAATCAGTATTTTTCTAATGAACCTGTTTTCAATAAAGGAAGAATTAAGGGGAAAGAGCAGAAAGGAATTGAGAAAATTAACAATTTAGCTGATCTGCTAAACTTTTGTTTCAAAGAAAAGAAGTGTAGTCCAAGGTATAATAACCTTTAGATACACACAAGCCAGAGCAGTATTTTGCACCTGAACCATAAAACCACGTACTGAAAGCTAACTTTGGTGCCAAGTTACATGCCACAGAACCATTCTGCATTTAATGAAATTGCACGGGATGTAAGTCAAACCAGGAATCTGACCTTGTTTTTGACAAAAATATAGCTCCAAAGGCACACATCTGCTATGCAATACTGTGGTATACTGTGCATTTTTTAATTATCACAATTATTATCATCACCAACTGGACTCTCATCCCAGTCTTTTTTGCTGGATTTTTTTTTTTCATCTGTTGTTTCCAAACCTAAATGTGATGATGGTTTCATATTCAACAACATGAGGCAATTTGACATTCTTAGTCTAGGAATTCCTTAGAAGAGAAAGACAAGCCATAAAATTATCAAACAGCATCTAGATGTCATCACACCACTGTGCTCCATATGAAATCCCAAGTGCAGAGTTGACAGAGACAATAAAATATTCAGGTGGCTTCGGAATAAAAATAAAACTTTTATCTGAACATTGCCTTTAATGATCATTTTCCCTTCAAGGAAATGGGAGGAGGAGTTACTTACTCAACAGTCTGCTTGCTTCCAAAGTAAATCTTTGTCCCCTGGAAGGATGGTAAATTTGCAAAATCAGTACTCTGTATTTTAATAAAGAACAGAACAGTAATCAGACAGACTGAATATGGGAACAACAAATACAAAAGTGCTGTGCACTCTTCACCTCAAGCTGGCATGACCTGGACCCTGAAAAGACTCTCCTCTTTAATATATCCAAACATATCTCAGTTACTGGAAAGTATCAGCCCTGAGCTCTTGCCTAACAATTGGCACTTACACAACCTCCTGAAGAGACCAAAGGTGGATGGCAGTTCTCTAGAGGACCTTTTAAACACTGTAATCTTGGTAAGGCACACGTGAATGTAACGACTTGTCAAGACAGATTCCACGAGTAAACTGAGCTATGCCAGTACGGGCAAAGTTTTCCTCGCTCTCTTCCTCAAATCAACATAACTGGTAACACTCATGGCTCTGGCAGGCCCTTGTCTCTTCTGAATACCTCCCTTTCCTCTTCAAAAGAACCCACCTTCTTCACTGCCAGTCCAGAGCCTCTCTCTGCTGAGAAAACTGCAGGCAATAGTGGAGTCACTAGCTGAGGAGGTGCCTCCTCTGAAGTCAGGTGGGAGCCTTGCCTGACAGCTCCTGGCTTCTAGCTGAAGACCAGAGATGTCATAGATATCAGTATGGCATCACTAGCTAGAACATGAACTCCTTGGGAGTGCTGTCCTGGAGTTTGTAAGACAATAGAGTGGATGCAGGTAGTGAGAACTGCAACACTTGACATCGGTTCTGTCCCTGACAGATGTATCTGTGTTTCCTTGCTTTTGAGCAGAGAACTGATTTTTCCTGCTCTAGGAAGAAAAGGAAGGTGCAGTCATACAAATATGCTGTGTTTATATCTAGATTGCATCTTTAGTTTATTTCTTATAGAGGGAAGTATAACACCCCCATTACAGAGCCATCTTTTCCCTCCTGTCTTTCTCCTCCATCTGGTGGTCTAGTCTGAATCCTCAGGATGTTTCTGGGACAGCAGCCAATCGAAAAGCTTCGGCCCTGAAAAGAGTACTAAGAAGTTGTTTGCTTCACAGTATCCCCTTTTCACCCAATCTCAACTTTATTTAGATGCAACAAAATGACAAGGGGGAAGGGATCTTGTCACTGGAAAATAATACAGGTGCAGCTGCTCCACTATCCCTTAGAGGAAATTTCCTGTAGCAAACACAGATCATACTTGAAGTGAATGCCAGATTCAAAGATCAGGATTGTGACCTACTCTCCACCAGCATGCAGTACACTACAGTTTTATTGCAGAGTAGCCCCTCAGCCTGGTAGCTGCTGCGACAGTGTTTACTCAGCAACAGCTTCTGCTTCGTCAGGAAAGCCCTTAAGTATCTCCTGACAGGTTGGGGATCTCTGTTCCTAGGGTCATTGTGAAAGCATCTCCAAAGTGCCATGGTTGACAGGCTGTTTTTTCACAGGGTTTTCTTTACCTGGCTGTAACTGAGGATGTTTAACACCTTAGATCTGGTCTTTCTCCTTTTCTCCCACTCCACTTAGCAGAACTAGGAACTGATACTGTTGTGAAGAGTTTACCTCCTGCAAAATGTGGCTTGTTACCAATCACTGGAAGCATGTTCGAGAGTTTCATTTCACAAGCCATTACACAAACTAACCTTACAGACCTTGAACAGCCCTGGTGACAAGTCTATTTCCCTCTACATGCATGACACATTTAATAAGACCAGTTCCTGCTAGAACCACATGAAAGAAACACACTGACCACTGAATACTCACTGGGGGCCACACAGTAGCCCATAGAAGTGGGCAAAGCCTCCCAGACTGTGAGCCCATAGAAATTTCTTTCAATTAAGACTGAACTCGAGTACATATGCTTGCAGCTGCACAAAGCTTGGATGAATACTTTATTCTGCTGCCATAGTAAGAGTCCTTGGCAAAAGAAACAAAGAGTAATGAGACATCTTTAGGAAATAGGCGATAGGAATTGTTGTCAGTCCCCCACCCTCTTCCTCCTCCTTTACTAAAGACTAGTGCATCTTACTGCCTGCATGCAAGTTGCAATCTGAAACGTAGTCAGTTTGACAGGGAAAATGATGCTGAAAGAAACATGAAGAGACAAGAATCTCATTATTTCAATATTGTGTATAGTATTGGAAAACTTCTGTTCTTGTTCCTCGGATTGTTTTATTTCATGTGAGTCTCCTATGTGGCAAGTACTTCAAACGACCTTGACTGCCAATAAATATCCATGTAGAAAGTCACTACTGCCAGAGAGAGGAGATATAAAGCACAAACAACAAAAGTTGTTCACAAAACAAAAAAAAAGTTGTTCACAAAGTGAAAAAATATTAATCCCACTGCATGGAACTATGTACATCAAAAATACTTCCCAATGAGCAAACATTGCTTTATACTGACTTGCATCAATGTAAGCAATGGCTTACATACACATAAAATCACAGAAACACAGACTGGTTTTGATAGGAATGGTCCTCTAGAGTTCTCCTTGGTCAACCCATCTGCCCAAGTGGAGCCACCTAGAGCTGGTTCTCCAGGATGATGTTCAGATGTCTTCTGAGTACCTGCAAGCATGGAGACTCTACAGGTTCTCCGGGCAACCTGTGCCAGTCCTCAGTCATCCTCACAGCAAAAAAAGCAGATGATAGGAACAGCTGGAAAGCATTCTTGTAACCAGACAGGGTGAAGGCATGACTGTATCATGAAATAAATATTTGTATATACATATACACATGTGTGTAGGTGTTTGCATGGGTGTTCATGTGTGTGCACAGCCCTGTTTGGGGAGCTTCTGGATGGAGCCCAGGGATGCAGTCCAGGGAAACTGTGAGTGCTTGCAGGTACTTTCTTCTGAAATGTTTGTTTTTCTTTCTCACTGGTTTCAAACATGCTCAGTGAAACAAGAGGTAAACACAGAGCCCTCTCAGATTACATCTGTTCCCCAGGCCATCTCCAAAGCAAACATTGGTCTTCCAATGAAAAATACAACTATTACCCATTATTGGACATATCCAGTCACTGCCTGACCACCGAGGTGCACAGTTAATGAATCTCCTCATTTCTAATAAAAATAAACCAGACAAAGGAAGTGGTCAGCTAAAGCTGAACTTGAAGAGAAGAAGAAAAGGGATTTAATAAAAAGTACTCGAGGTTGACATTTCCTTTTTATTTGAAACATGCCTTTCTCGGGAATGACATGATCACATAGATACTATTAGTAAAGCCACACACTGGCGCCGGATTTTAAGATCTTTACCCATATGACTTAATTTGGGAAGCAGTAAAAACCAGAAGGGAAATTCCTCTGGCCCTGTTATTTCACAGTTCAAGCTTCAAATTAAAGCATTTCAAAACAAAGCATAAAAGTATATCAGTCAAAGTGAACCAAGCTACTCCTAATAGCACTAGCAGAAACAATATTTTAAGATTGTATCTGTATTCCCCAGTCTCCTTCCTGACTATTCAAGTTATTTAGAAATTAAGTCAGTTTATATAAAGCAGTGATCAAGAAAAGCTGCAGTAGAAATAATCTGAAAACTGTAGATTTTTAAAGAGATTTTTTACAGGATGCATTTTTAGCTTTTTTTTTTCAGAGAATGCATCAGCTCATACACAGAAGATTCCTTTCAATTTGAAATATTTGTTCTTAATACTGGCTCAAGATTTCTACTACACATAAATTCAGATATTTTAAAATTCAAATAATGAAGTTAAGAGACACTTTAAATCGACACCAACTAACTTACTTACAAGTGAAAGTGTGAATCAAGGTTTTTGCTTCTGAAATTCTTGCTGGAAGACCCTATGTGATCACCCTATGTGATATTGACCTTTCTTGTCTTGTGAATTGTGATCAATCCAGTTTAGAGAAGCTGTGGGGGAAGGGAAGTACCCCTTTCTCTGTGGGTATAAATTCAGTTATACATCTTAAAAAAAAAAAAAAAAGACACCAAAACACTGTACTCACAGAGAAGAGTCCATGCAGCCAGATTGAGACACCAAACTCGTTTTGTCTCCAGGAGGTGTGTGGTTCTACTCTTGAAAGTAAGCTCCTCTCAATCTACAAAGGAACCTGCTGTGTGCATTAGAGAAAAATTACTTTAGAGAAACATGTTGGTTTTTTTTTTTCAAAAAGGCACAAGAAGAAGAATCAGGAATAAGCACCATAAGTCACTAAGGAGTAATAAGCAAGGTACGAATAAACCCTGGCAAGAGTAAGAGAGGACATGATGAGCAGAAGTTGGATTTTAACTCTTGAGTCTCACACACATGTGCTGCATAACATTCATGAAGTCATCTGGGGTCAGGTTCATAAACATGTGCATGATGAACATTCAGGATTTTGGCCCATAAGCAGAATCATCATTGTCCTGAGAAATGCAGTCAAATTTAACAAAGAAATACACTTTAGAGTTCCTTATTTAGGCCAAACCCCATATCGGTGGAACACACCACCCTGTTGCAGAAATGGCGTCTGTTTTCCCCAGGCATAGAGAGATGATGCTGCACAGGGACAGACACAGCCCAGGCAGCGTGCTGAGAGCTTCTCACATAGCCTGTAGAAGCTGAAGGACAATCTGGTCAGCTTCAGCAACCAACTGTGACTGTCACATCCCACAATAAACACTGGTTTTAGGGAGCTACTGGGGTTGTATATTGGGCCAGTGTATCTGATTTAGTGGATGTGTCTCAATACCTGTACACAAGTGCACTACATACCCAGCTGCTGGATCATGTGATTCTCTGCCCTGCAAAGGATCTGATCCTGATACTGACAGTTTCTCTCAGACAGAAAGAGATGGGTCAACATCTGGGAAATGCATTTTGCTTCTTCGCCTCCCTGCAAAACACCGTAGAATCACAGAATGGTTCAGGCTGGAAGGGACCTTAAAAATCATCAAGCTCCAACCCCCTGCCATGGGCAAGGACACCTCTCACTAGACCAGGTTGCCCAAGGCCTCATCCAACCTGGCCTTGAACACCTCCAGGGAGTGGGCACACACCCTGGGCAACTTGTTCCACTGACTCATCACCCTCATAGTGAAGAACTTCTTCCTAATATCCAATCTAAATCCAATTAAATTAAATCCTTCCAATTTAAAACCATTCCCCCCATCTGTGTTATCCTACTTATGTAAAGGTAACATATATTTTTTCCTCTTCTCCATCTCTTTGCTGGCTTCCCAGGGTTTCCATTCCACCTTCTCATCAGCACTAACATTAAAAATACGAGGCAGACACAGACTAACGTGGCTTCTTTGATTTCAGTAAAACCACCACAGGGTTGGGGCTGAACCCAAGACTCAGCTGCAGCAAAGTGTATCACAGTTTCATATCATTCTAATCTAACTCCCTCTTTGTCTTGTTATCTACATCAGCAAATTAACATATAAACATATAAATGATTGGCAAAAATTAACTGTACTTTTCTAGTTTAACTGAACAATTTACATGGCATTACGGGGGGGGGGGGGGGAT
>VXBZ01010971.1:474949-576375 GCA_013399135.1 Heliornis fulica | reverse complement strand
GGGGGGGGGGGGGAAGATTAGTATTTCAAGTTATAAACAAGCATTATTTTGCAATCTTTGGCCTGTAACTGAAAGATAATAGTTTTAATTTGCATTCAAATAAAGTAAATCTCTCAGTGTAAAAGACTTTTTATAGTTCCCATAAACCAGAAACAGATTAAAGTGTAGACAGTGTAAGGAGGACAGGAGGATAAATCAACCAGACAAACAAGATGATCAAAAAAAAGGAAAAATAATCCTTTCTAAATGCTCACTTAGTTTGTTTCACAAATCCTATGCACTACACAAGGGTGTTTATGATCTCTCCAGGTTTCTGCCATTAAAATATCGGCTTTAGCTCAGAAGGAAAAGACCCTTATTTAGGGATATCAAGTCTGTGAGCTCTGGAAATATTCCGACTTGCTCTTGTTAATTCCAAATCCTTTTGTTGGGAGATACTGCCAGTTTACCAGGTAGGGCTAAGTACCATCAGCTCCTTAGTCTGTTTTTGTTCCAAACATACCAGTGTTTACCATGGCATATGTGACATGAAACAGATGGTTTTCTGTTTTCCAAACTGCAATGTGCCCATGTTTTCCGCTAAAGTCAGCGAGGATTATCGGTGTCCTGAAGTTCTGGAGAGACCTGCTAGTTTTTCCCCTGAGGGGAACGTTGAAACAAAGCATGCATCGCTCTCAAAATTATTTTTGCTCTTTTAGTTGGTTATAATTTAATGTAATGTATGTGAACAGCTCTGAGAAGAGAGATCAAGAACAGGACACCCATTTAAGTAAACAAAGCATGCAAGATAAATAAGCATTGTCTCACAACACACTATCTGTGAGCCAGACCTCTGAGTTTTGCCCAGTTTCTGTTCGCTGCCCAATGCCACTACCCCGCCAAAAAGGTCAAGCTGTCTTTCCCCTCACAGCCTAGGATGGAAGGCATTCACGTGGGACACGTGCTTGGGCACCTCCCTTGGGAGGAGTTGGTTACAGAGCCTTTGCAGCTCCGTGAGTGCATTAATCACATGGTAATTTACAAAAAGGTTTATTTTACCTGCTGGCTCTGCTTTGTGAGAGCTATCCCAGCTCAGACCTCTGAAGGAAACTGGTTTAGGCCCCTACCCTCAGGAAAGGGTGCCAGCTGGTGGGTCCTGTGGAGGTGGTGTTGACAACTCAGTTCTGCAAAGTGACGGAAGTCAAACCAAATCATTCATTGAGAAGGTCCTGGCTAACTGCAGGTCTCTCTGCTTTTCTTCTGCTCTTGGGAGCAACAAGGATCTATATAGAGACAACAGGTAGCTAACACAGGAATTTAGACTTAGAGCAGCTGCTGCCCAAAAGTTTATCACTGGACCTAGCAGTAAATGGGCTTAGCATTGGGTTAGGTGCAAATAATCCATGTCTTTCAGGTTTCAAAATAGGGGAAGTGAAAGTCTTTGACTGCTAGTTTGAGAATTCTACTTAGCATTAAAATGACGCTATGGTGCCATGAGCCTTGTAACTAGGGTCCAGCTCCATGAAGTCTCATTCCATTTATCAGCATAAATGTATATACTTAATTAGGAAATAATTTACAATAATGCAGTTATTGATTAAGCTTCATGTCTGTACATTCAAAGGTATATGGTTTCTTGTCAGGACTGTAATTTCACTACACTGCATGGAGAAGTACAGAATTGATCTGCCTGAATAGAGCTAGGGACTCAGTAGGAAAAGAGCTTGAATGACTGAGATCTTCTACCAAAGTAGAAATGGTCCCATATAACCGTTTTTGAGTGAAAACATGTAAAGATGGCTCAGTGTATTCTGTCTGGCTTATTTTAGCTGAACAGTCTCATATTATTTTTAATACATACACACAGTGAAAGAGACACCTAAGCAAAAAGTTTTGAGAGATAAAAACCAGTTTTCCCCCAAAGATGTATAGTCCCGTTTCTCACTGTAATCACGGACTGAATTTGGCTTCAAACAACAGTGTCATCACCTGTTACAACAGAGGAAACGTTTTGCCTTCTGTACTGCATATTTCAACACAATGAACAAAACAGTAGCAGTTGGGTGTTGTTTGGGGTTTTTTTGTAACAGAATGTCATGCTTTAGGTTCTGTTAGAAACCTTTCTGAACCAAAAATTAGAAAGCCTGATATGTAGTTCTTAAAATCTGATTCCCTCACAAACTCTTTGTCTTTTAATTAAAAAGGAGAGGCTTGGTGGTTTTGTGGTGTTTTTAACAACTGGAAGACAGTAAGAGGCAGAAACTTCATTAAGGCATAGAAGTAAAAAATAGTGTTCTGTCTTGACTGATTATTTGCTTTAGAAAAAATATTTAAAAACAGCGCTAGCAATATATAGCATGATATCATTTGTACTTAAGGCTGTTATGAAAAGAGTGCATTTTTTGTTCTAGAGATATCTTTACATATATATGGGTGCTGTTAGAACATGCTCCTTTTGAAAAACAAGAACAAATGTTGAATTCTTTCCATTTCTAGAAGAGTCTGTATTTGAGGGCTGTATACTTGACTAAAAAGATTATTTTGTTTTTTATCTCCACAGCTTTACAAGTAAGAGCTAAGCTGACTTTAAGCAGAAAATGCAATGTTGAAATGGAAAGTAAATTACAACCAAAGTGACTGAAATCCCACAGCACCTAGTCTTCCTTTCTGTGCTTACTAATGAGAGCAATGTTATTCACATCCTTGAAGTTCTTTTATGATCAAGACTATAAAGCATCTCTTATTCCCTGTAAGAAACTGTCCCTAAATTTCATAAGGAAAATAAGTCTTTTTTCTATGCAAAACTACAGTGTAAGTAATTACACAAAATTAAGGACAAGAAGCAAAGAACAGCTGGTAGGGGCAGTAGGAGAAAAAGAGAAACAGACCTGGAAAAGGGAACTAGTATCTTTGCATGACCCAGAAGCCCATTCCTCTGCTTAAGGTATAAAAACTGCTCTAAACATCCCATCCAGTCATGTTCACATACATACACAAGAAAATAGACAAACCAAAATGGAAACTCAATAAGTGCTCAGCCTCTTAATTTAGCTATGACTAAAGCTGTTTTGACATTCCAAACAAGATTAATGTTGGATTTCTCTCTTGGTACATAAAGTGTTTCTCTATAGCATAGGGCACAGCAATAGGTGGCATGATACAGTTCACTGCAATTGCAAGCATAAATACATCTTGTATGGAGGGAAAAAAAAAAAAAGCACCTTTCATTATACAAGTGGAAAATCTAATCCTGTAAATGTGGCTTTAAGGCTGGTGCCTGTTACACATTATTAAAAATGTAAGAATGGAATACAATCCAAAAAATGCAATCTACTTTTAAAAATGTTAGAGCAATTCAAACTTGAATATTACTTATGTTTCTAGATACGGGGCAATAAAGTTTTAAGGCCCCATCTGTCATTGCACCTGAGTGGCCTTCACAGCATGCATGCCAATGGCAGAGGCCTACGTTCAGCACTAACGTAAGCGGGTGCAACTGCAGTGAAACTGTTTATCTGATGCCAGCGGCGAACTCAGCCTACAGTGTTCAAAAGGAAAGATTTTATAAAACACAATAGAATCTGCTGATATGAGTCCCTTGAAAATTGTTTAATGACTGGAAATCTTTGAGGGAACAGAACAGATGAAGTTCCTCAGTGGTCTTTTACAATAGCCACTCCACTAATGAACATCTGGAGTTCTTGCTGCTCTCTTAGTTTTATACCATCTAATCCGTATTGCATTAGACCTTTATGTGTTCATGATAAACTGGCAGCAGAGGCTGCCTTAAATAGAAAGAGAGGATGAAGACAATTTTTCCATTAACAATACATTTCCCTTTGGAGTCTGAGGTACATTATTGGTTTGTTCCAAGAGCGGAATGTAAACTGCCTCCTATTTGTGAAACATTATTATTATAGCCTCTACCTGGAGATGTTTCTTGAAGCAAAAACCTCAAGACCATTCCTGTACACAAAACAAACCAAGATAACATGTACAAGCAAAGGTCCACCACAAGCTACATTGAAAAATAAATTCATTCACATAAATTACGTGGTTTGAGGTGTGTGGTTCCCACCGATTTGTCAATCAGCAGCTCCAAAAAACTGTTGCTTCAGTTCGGTCCTTCTGCTGGGGGCGAGGTGTGGGAGAGCAACCACCTGGCTCTGCACAGGACTCCCTTCAGGGAAGAGGTAGCAATCACATGCCATGCCCATAGCCACTTGCAGTAGCTGAGCCACATAGGGTTTTGATTTTTACAGACTCACAGTAGTTGAACAGAGATGACTGCTTATTCTACCAGAGCTCCAACTTTAAATATTTCCATTTAATGTATTTATTAATGCCATTTTGCAAACATGGACTAATCGCTAAGCCATTCCTACATACCAGCAACACCTAGAAAAATTGTTCCAAAAAAAGTGCTCCATTTCCCTGCTGCTAGTCCTCAAAGTCCTCCCAGGGAGGAGGCAACATCTGCTGCCCTTCCCTCACACAGCATCCGCATCCTTTCTCTCTGTGTACCTCTCCGAAATGCTGTGTTTCTTCATCACCAACTCACCCACAGCAGTCCGGTGACACCTCTCTCTGAATCATCGTTTGTGCTCCTCCTGTGCAGCAACTATTCTGTAAATAAAAATCCATTCAAATGCTCATTAATAAGAAAACAAAGGGTTTGTAAGCGTGGTGATGCCATGCTGAAGACATTGTTTGCAAGGGCGTTAACCAAAAATTTTTATGTGCTACATCCAGCTAAGCCTGTTAAAACTGTCTGCTAGGTTTTTCTCCCTCTGGTTGTCATTCATCAGTATTGCTTCTAAAACTGTATTCTTAAATGACTTCCGATCTCACTCAATCACTTCAGATTTTCTCTTTTCCTTTCAGTCTTCCCTTCCCCAATTCCTCCACAGATTTTAGAACCTGTCCTGAAACTCATCTCCACTGTGATACCTGTTTGCTGCAGTCAGACCCTTCATGCACCTCTAGTATCCCCCAGTCCATCTCTCAGGGTGGTGTAGGTGTCACTGTCACAGACCTGTGCCTCTTCACCCCACCAAGTGTACCCAGATTTTGATACTTCCTTATGGATTTCTCCATTTTCAATAATCAGTCTTTTTGACTTTTACTAAGGACCTAAGAAAAGTCTCCTTCCAGCTTACCAAAATTATTGCTCTTTTTTTTTTCCCTCCCATTTTTTATTATTTGGCAGGCTAGAATCATTGTGGGTCCTCTACTCTGAAGCTGAAAGGTAGAAAAACTTGCTCTGCATGGGGTAATGCTGTGCTGGGCTTCAGCTCAGAGCCTTAGCTCTGATGGTAAGGAAGAGAGCACATTAGTAGTGTATCTCTCTGCTCCTGCTTTTTTTTTTGGCAAGAACTGCTACTCTGAGACAGCAGGTGTTTAATGCTATTAAATTTATGGGTAGTGAAAGCTGTTGAATTTTAAAACATCTGTGTAACATAAATTATTGGAACTTTTTTCCAGTATTAGGCTGAAAAAATGGTTTCAAAATTTGCAGGAAAGCATTAGCAGCATTGACAAAATGGGTTTGTTTTTGAATATTTGACCATACAAGTCTGGGATCCCACAAGTACTCCCATGTTTGTAGCTATGATGCCAATAGCATGTGAGCTACGAAACACCAGGAAGGTGGCCAGCAGCAAAATATCACTTGCATTCAATTTCTGGTAGGTTCCACAGGGATGACCTATTATGGCAGAAAGCATCAAAAGCCATTGCTGCTTATCATGTTATGTGCAGTCTCCTGGATCTCATTCTGCAAGGTGTGATCCACCACTGTTGTCTTCTTCACATAGGTCTGTCTGTTCTTAGACATAGTATCTCATGGAAACTGTAATTGGGTGAGGGAACGTGGAAGGGGGAAGAAAATCTCAAGTTGGAAAAGTTCATTGGCTCCCAAGCTGTGAAAAGCTAGTAAACAGATTGAGCAGGTAACACAAAGCATTCACAATGCTTAGAAGTGTCTCATTTGCTTCACAGCCAACAGTTTTTACTTGCTCAGCACTATTAGTGTGAGTTTTCAGACACTGAGGACCTGTTGGCCAAAAAGAGTGAGAAGGAAAAGCAGCCACTGGAATATGACCTGTGGATATCCAACCCTAATTTGCATGCCTGAAGGATTCTAGAGCTTCACCTTACACAGTTGGGTTTAAAAAGTCTCTAAACCACTCTTCTGCAAGTTTCATGTGAGAAGCAGGCACCAATTCATCACAGACTTGTAGTCTGCCTAGTACAAACCATTGAACTATCACTATTTTCCCAGCATCGGGAGGTTGGCATCCCTGAGGGCAGGCAGTCTTCAGGTTGCAAATATACAGGTGCAACTTGACAATTTCTGTGGGAGCAGAAGCAAGTACTGCTGGCAAAGCTTCCCCCATCGGGATAATCACATGGTCCATACAGAGTAGGAGACAACAAATTTGTATCTATGTGAACAAGACAGACATGCCAAGAAGCAGCACAAGCGATGAAACATGAGATCCATGCCCAAGCTAGAAACATTAACTCCTGTGGCCTCGATACTGTGCTTTCTTCTCTAGGATACTCTTCTGCTATCTATTTCCTTTGTGACCCTTATTTTCACTATCATTTTTTTCTCCCCTCCATCAACATTAGCCGATCTGCTCTATGAGGAATTTCAAGCCCATAAATTTGATACACGGAAGCGGCACTGCAGTGATTTGTTAACAGCTATAATCATCAATGCATGAGAAATAGGAGCCAAGAAAATAAAGTGCTTCCCATAAATGTGGGTTGCTTTTTTTTTTTTTTTAACAGCAGTTATTTTAAGCTTTGTCACACTAATGTGGTTTGTATGAACAAAAGACACAGTTCCATCACGTGTGCTCAGCGTTGTCTTGTCTCCATTGGCAGTAAGACGGGAGATAAGGAAGAGGAAATGCATAACTATTCTTTAGCACAACGTAACATACATTAGGTAACTGTTTCCATTAAAAGTACATACCACATGCACAAGGCAATACATTCTCTGATATGACTAAGGATGGAACAGTGACCTATATTCAAACACTCCCAACTCAAGGGAAGATCAGATTAAAATTAAAACTAATGCTTTCTGGTCTCCTGCTTTATGGTAAGCTGTATTTATTTAGGGGGAAAAAAGAGAAATCAATGTTTGGGATAATATTACCAATTCTGGACAGGGAGTGGGCTGAAACACAGGCTAGGGGTGTTACCTCCTGACTATCCCTGTCACATTTCAGTTCTGATTTCTTTTCCCCATGAAAGAGAAAAATGCCCCAACAGATAAGCCTGGGAATTTCCAGGTCACCTTGGTTTGAATGACAGTCAATGGACCTGAGCATTTCCCTCTGTGGCTTTGCAAATCTCAGCTGAACTTTCCTCCACACGACCATGCTTTCCTCAATGAAGCAGCCCATTCTGCCTACCCTGCTGCAGCTGTGGAACATCTGGGTGGGAAGATCCTTTGCCCCCAGGACTCCCCAGGGCACAGTGTGGTTACTCAAGTGGTGCACAGGGAGTATGATTTGACTTTCTCCATTTCCTGTTGTGAAATTTTAACTTACTCTGATTATTGTTTGTTTTTATACGACTGCCAAGTTATTGGAAGTTCTCTTTCTCCTACCCTCTCCTTCCCTGGATATCATGTACACACAGAGATATACATACACGTTATTAGGCTTATTATTTCAAACCATTAAAACACACGATCTATGATTAAAAAATATCCGCTTTTCAAAAGTGCTGCGGAAATTCTAAAGGTTTAGCTTCATACACTGTCAAAATCCCCAATTACGTAAGTTTTTACTTTTCCAATTTAAAATGACTTTTAACTGAAAGCAAAACAAACACAGGCAGTTACCGTTGGCACATATCCTTAACGTTTTTCAGCAGTTTTTTCATGAGCCATTCCCTTAAGCTACATTTCAAAACCACAGTTTATTTTCCCTCCTGTACAAGAGAAAAGATTCTATATGTCATTTTCACGACTACATAACAAGATCTATCATCATTTTTTCTAACTACTTCCCTTCATTCATCCTCAAATATATCTGTTGTTAACTAGTATAATACAGAACAAAACTCTATACAATAGAGCGGCTACCTCACCTAAAAATCAGTTTGTTTCATTAACTAGTGAATTTCCACTACTTTCAGTGCCTGAATAATATCTTAAGAGCTTAAGGCAAAAGAAAGTACTAAACACTACATTTTACTTATTAAATACTAAACACCCCCAAATTATACAGAGAACAAGCTAGAAAAATATTGGGCTGCACACTATAAACTTACATTATTTTACAATTCTTTTGTGCAAATTATTTTTCAATACTAAAATTTGGTGAATGTTCACCATATAAAACAGTGTTTAGAGAGGAATGAGCTGGTAACAACACATTATTAAGATGGTAGACTGTGTCAGGGGTGCTTACTCTTCAAGTGTCTAGGCTCTACCTTTGCAGGGCTACCATTGTTTAGGGTTCACAACTGTTCAAAAAGGTGAGAGAAATACCCAGTTCAGCTCTCTGAAAACACTGACAGAGTACCAGCTTCCCAGAAGCAGGGCTGCAAATACTAATCTCTTCTCAAGGACAGTTTTGATACAGTAAGATTCAGTGGTTGGGCTCAAGGGTTAATCTTAAATCAAGTTTTTAATCAGAGGACGGTACAGCTGAGAAACTGAGGCACAGATGCACAGGACACTGGAATATATGCAATCCGACCCCATCACAGAGACAATTAAAGAGGAGGGAATTTAGGAATCTAATAACCCATATTGGAATTTAGCCAAGATGCCGAAGCAGATGCACAAAGCTGTTGCAAGGATGCTTTGTGTATTCTTTATCATTTTAATATCTTATGCTATACCATATGCTCCCACATTTCAATCATTGCAATATAAGCAACAAAAGAGGTAAAAGAAAATGTTGACAAAACATTTATAGAGATTAAATTCCCTAAGGATCTTTTGGTTCTGGGATTTTATAGGCATTCCATTTCTAAAATGCTGCTAGACTTAAATAATCCTGGGGAAATATCCCTTTCTCCAGGGGACAGTTGGAAGCACAAGCCATAGGCCAGGCCCAGTGATGGACAAAAATCCACAGACCAAAGAAAAATAGGAAAAGAAAACCAACCCCAAAACAAAATCTCATGAGAAGGCCTGTGGGAAGAGAGCAAGCCATTCCAAGCTGGGGACACCAGGCCAGGGCGGGAGCATGGCCAGTAGAGGAGCCAGGAGAGCTAGGCCACAGCTGTTTCCTATCCTGCCCCCTCTCATCGCGCTTTGTCCTTTAGCTGACTCTGGCTCTGTCTGCTCTCGCAGGCTTCCTGCTCTTTGTAGATTTAAACAACTCTTTGTTATTTGTTCATATGCTTTTGGCTGTTTGCTTTGCAAAATGCCTTTTAGTATCCCCACATTTCTGTCTCATATTTACCTGCCATTAATTATAATCCTCTTCATAAGCTGAGTTCTTCCCTTCCCATACAGAGACATGTTCAGCTTCTCCAGAATTTTGTCTTTACCTATACCTATTAATTTGCCATTCTGCTCTTTGAGCTCCTCTTTTTTTTCTTCTTCTTCTTTTTTTTTTTTTTTTCCTAGGGGTAGTCATTTATTACTCATTTTATGGGATGTTTAAGTAGCCCCCATGCTGAGCTGCAACACTTTAATTTCCTCACTTTTCACCTTAACATCTTTTTTACTAGCTTCCTCGTTTTTAAGCCTTCAATTTAGTGCTCAATTTAGCAACCGTATACTGGTTCTCAGTACAATTCATCCTCTGAGGACACTACTTGGAATTATATTATTACTTAAGCACATCTACATTAATGTCACTTCTGTGTGACTGTATCGCGACGCAGAGATACATGAGCTTGCTACACACCTGCCAGCTCAGGTCAAACTAATGCTGATCGTTCAACAGCAGCAAGAGCTGAATCCAAAATTGCTATGAGTTTAAAGGGGTCACTGGGATCTTTGCCTCAAAATCAGTGTGTTCAGATATGCAGTTTTACACACACCAGAGATCAGGAGGCTCCTAACACAGAAAACTTGGCCACCGGCAGTTTGTGGAAAGGCAGTGGTTTTGCTGAAATTTAGGAGGTTTGCTGGTTTTTTGTGTGTGGGTTTTTGGTTTTTTTTGTTTGTTGTTGTTATGTTTTGTTTTAATGTCATGGCTGCAGGTATTTGCAGTTCAGTTCTCATTTATACAGGTATAAATCTACAAGAAATCTTCAGAAAGTAAAACCTGATCCCATTATTTTAAACTCAGGGTACGATAAAGGCAAGGGGTGGGTGAGAAAGGCTTTGTAATCACCTCCCTTAAAGAAAATACAGTCACATCAAGCAACAGTGTGAAAAAATAAAATAAAATCATCACACCAAAATTAAGTGATACCAGTAGCTCTGACTGTTTACCACACGCTAAATGTGAACAAAATGCCTTCTGACACAAAATACTTATAAAATGTAGTGTCTTCCACAGAAAATTTTGATTTCCCAAAACCCTGAATTTCTGATGGTTGATTTCGATTTTTTTAAATCATATGTACCTTTGTGGTCTCTTTAGGGACACAGGTTTTTTTTTTCAGTGTCACTTATAAATTGACATTAATCTTTGTTCACATGCCTGGATCATATCTTAATTTCAGGTTAGAGCCGGTTACTTTATTTTTCTGAAGCCACAACCAGCTGAAAGCTCAGCTGTGCATTTATCACAACAAAATAAAGCAGTGACCCTCCAGACTCTACCAGAGGATTCAGACACTAAACCAGCTTCTCCAGCCACTGACAGAGAAGGAGTGTGGGATGAGGCAATCCAGAGTAGCCTCCCTCACCTTCCTTACAACCAGCATCATCTGCCCCAGCTCACTGCCAAGACATAAGGTGTGTCTGTCTCTGGCTGTCTGTCCCAGACTGCTCCAGGGTTGCTGAGCAATTGTTGATTTTCCAACTACACGCCAAAGAGTTTTTCAACTTCTGTACATCGGTAAAGATCATGTTCCAGCAATGAGACTTGTACAGTGATATTCTTCCCTCTTCCAAATACTCATCAGAAAGCCAGAAACATTAAGCCATTGCCTACCCAATAATCTCTTCAAAAGGACATACCAGACCCAGTTGCTTTAAGATGCTTCTGGTAACACACAGCAATAGACAGCTATACAGTTATGTTCCAAACCCTATCCAAAATGTTCCATAATCAGTTATTTTTTTTTTGCTCATAGGAGATTCAAAATTCAATCGACTGGAAGCCTAGGCAGGAAAAAGCTATGTTTAAACATCATCCCCTGTGTGCCTGCAGAGTATAATAATTTTAAAAAGCTCATTTGACATATAGAAAAACATTTCTGTATCCATAAACACAGTAGCTGTGTGTATAAAAGAGTAGGTAAATTAAACTATCTGAATGAAAAACAGCTGAAAAATGGGAGCAAAAATCAGTTGAATTGAAATGAGCAGAAGGTGAAGCTCTTTGTATCAAATATAAAGAGCGAGGCAGGAAAAAAAACCCCTCTGAAATATTCATGTTCTGAAAACATGCTTTAAGTATATATAAAAATCTCAGTTTTTCACTTTTATCAGGTCATGACTTAATCCCTGGATAGGCACATTCTGACCCAATAGTTCTCATTGTGGGATCGGGGCTTAAATGACCTATTTGGATTTCAGATAGAGCAGCTGCTCTGGGGAGACCCAGGCTCTCTGCAGCATCTGTCTTCCTTAATGGAAAGCAAGTTCGTATTTGTTTACCTGCAAAAAGCTGCAAGTACCATTTACACACGTGCTCAGGCCAATTTCAGTGTCATGTCCCGAGATATAAAATTTTCTCTGATTTTCTACATTGGTTTAAATTAGGAATTTCAACCTACTTTAATTTTCCTGTATTCCTTGCACCAAACATTAACAGTAGGAGACCTGAAACATCCCCAGTGTTACTAGAGTTGTGAAAAAAGGAGATACCCAGCTTACTGAATTATTTCCAAATACTGTTGTAGTTCTCTATGGATCTCCAGTATAAAGGGGAAAAAAGTGAAACCTAATCATTAAAAGAAAACCTGTTTGGATTGTTTGAAGTGTGAAGGTCTTATGTTTTGTAGTTAGAAATTACACTTCCTTACATGTTTCTTAATCTGATGCAGGTTTTTCTTCCCCCCCTCCCCCTTGCTTTTAATTTGACATGCCAGTCAAAGTTAACATTAGGGAAAACAGCAAATATAAACCTTGTAATTTATATGCATTCATGTTGTACACCATAATAGCTCTCATCTTGGCAAAAGTTAGCAGATTGTTCTCTGCTCTCAGGAGGAAATAGCATTCATTTTAGGTTTTAATGGAGCTTTAGGGTTATAGTAACTCAAATTAAACTAAATCATCATGAATTATTTCTGAATCCCATGTTATGTGTTCTCTTTTTTCCCTTTGTTGGTTTATGACCGTGTGAGTTCCAGACACTGAAAACTGGATAACTTATGTGCTAAATAACACACCCACAGAGTTTGGAGGGAAATGGAGACACCTCAAACCATGCCTGCCATGACAGGAACCATGTCACCAATGGCACATGTGGTGTGGCATGATGATGTTAATTCTCCATCTATCTAAAACCTCCTGTTTCAAACTGGACTGGGAATGAACAGACAGTGAAGTCCCCTGTTTGTAACAGGACAAAATGCGTGTGCCAAGGTGAGAATTTAGCTTTAAATCTGAAATTTCTATTGCAACAGACATAGATGCCAAAATATAAATCTTATTTTAGTACTTTTCTCATGAGGTTGCTATCCTTTCTAAAGTATCTTCTGTGTACTTGCCACTGTGTTCCTACATTTAAGAGGTATGCAGAACTGTAGTACTTTTGGATGACCTAGTCTAACAAGACAGTGGACTAGCTCTACAGCTTTATGAAGAGCCACAGAGCCTGATGAGATGTCAGATGGTTTTGGGAACTAATTCTGATCCAGAACATCAATAATTTCTGTATCTTCTCACTACATTTGGTTCAGGACAAAGTATTACTGGACTTTTACTGCTGAAATTCCTTTCCCTTCAGTGACACAATCAATCAGAAAGATTAAAATGTACCTTGTACATTTGTTTAGAAATGTACAACATACATTGTTAGACTGTACTTATTTAGAAATGATGAGAAGCTAAGAAGTTCTTCAGATTTTGATGTTTTAGTGGTACATTATAAGTATGCAAAAGAGCTATGAAAATTCAGTGCATTTCTTCCTTGCTAATTGCTAAATGCCTATTCTAAATTTGATCACATGCACTTACAGGTTCAGATTTCGCCACTTGTGGTTTGCAGGCATATTTTGTAAATGTATGTTCTTGGTTAAAAGCCATCTAGGATGAATAATAACAAGGATAAATAACTTCTAGGTTATCTACATTTGACATGTTACATTTGTTGTATGCAATTAGCTATGGAAAAACTATCAAAGAACAAAATACATGTAACTAGCAAGTTATTTATAGCTGTGGCTATTGAGCTACTTGGCATTAACTACGTATGTGATGAACCATTTATAGATAAGGAAGAACTGTTGTTGGCTTCCTACCAGAAACAAGTTTTTCTGCACTCCACACAGCTTCTCACATGGAACAAGCTCTCACCAAAACAGCAGCTCAGCTTTGGATAAAGGAAATCCAGGCACTTTGGAAAGCCAGCAGGGAGGCGTATGCATCCGTACTGCGTTCAGCACAGGAGCGACTGTAACCACACGATTAAAACCAGCTGAAAAACTGCAGTTTTAACAGTCTTTGCATAAGTGTACCAATGTAACTTGACAAAAGGTGCTTCCACAATGGCCGTGACGTTCTTAACCCTTGTTCACTCCTGTTGCCCCCACCCCCGCTAATAGCTGTATTTTCTGCACTCTAATGAAAACACTGTTTTATATTGCAGGATGTTGTGGTCAAGGCTACTTACCATCTATCCTATAAGAATTATATTATTGGGAGGAAAATTTATGCCCTGCATAAATTAACAACTAGTATCTAACATAGCCAAAGATACTGAAGAAATGTGTGTGTGTTGTCTTCCCTTTATGATCTTGTTTTCTGAAAGAAACTAGGACTATATGATTGTAGAGCTAAGAAGGAAAATAAAATGCACTTGAAAAAAAAAAAAGTTCATTCCTCATTTCTTCAGTGTTTATTGACAAATTTTGAAGGCTGATATCTGCAAGATGGAAGATGCTGGACAAAAGGAATATGGAAATCTAAAAGGGACTCTGAAAGGGAGAGGAATGGAAAATGCTGCACCATCTCGTTTTAGATATGCCAGCACCCACTCAAAATTAAGAGGGCAAACAAATACACAGCTATTCTTGTCACTTCCTTTGCACTATTTCAATTCCCCTCTAAGCACGAATGTTTTTTCCTTCCTCGTGTTTCAGTATCATAACCATGGCTCCCTTTTCTGTTCTTCGCTTTCTCCTTTTTCCTTACACACAAAGGTTTCTACAGCCCATGATTCCTACTGGCTCTTTTTCCTACACAATACTATCAATACTTTCCAAGTCTACCTATTTTCTTTCCTCCAAAGTTTAATCCTTCTACAAAAAGATTTAATTATCTAAACAGAGTATCTCAAATGATCCTCCCACAAGTCAAGATAGTAAATGCAAGAGTTGGACCCATTTTGTTTATTTTACACACAGAGGGAAGAAAAAGAACGTTGTAAAAAAGAAAAAAAATTAAAACTAGCACTTTCAGTGTTTTTAGCCCCAGTGGAAAACACACATTTATTGGGAAGAATTCTCAGCAGTAATGCTGGAAATCTAACATTTTCTAGTTCAATTACAACATCAGATCCTAGATATTGGTAAGAGGCTTGTTTCTCAGAACTTTGATACCAAATCAATACAGTGCTAACTTGTGATACATTAAATCAGTGCAGGAGGTGTCCAAATGTTATTAATAGTTTCATAGCCTTCCCATATATTCTTCCAGACATACATAGTTATTGTCTAAAATACTGTTTTGTTGGAATAAACCCAAACACGTTATGGGCTTACATGGAGCTGCACTTTGAAGGACAGCCTAGTGAATGCTAGGCAGTCTGGCTGCATATTTGATGTTCTCTCACTAAGCACCATGTCCACAGGAGTCTGAAGGCTTCACTGTACCTGTAGTCTGCTCCTGAGCAACAGGAATGATGGTGACCCAAAAGTCATACCCATATTGAGGGCCTGGTGTAGGTTTGGTGACATTTAATAACCAAGCACTTGGTAAGTCTGCAAACTTGACCAGGCAATAGTTTCAGTGATGGGATTCATCATCTCTAACTTCACAGATCTGCAGTGGAGGTGTCTACATTCCATCTATCAATGCATGCTCCCTTCCTAGACAAGAGAGAAAAATAAGGACTTGCAGAATACAATCCATCTGCTGTGTCTTACATGAGAAATAACAGTACAAAGAAGTGCCTGGTATTTATCACAGACTTGCAGAGAAAGCCAAGCAAATGGAGACATAGGCACTGCTTGTATTTGGCCAAACAACCCACAGCCATGGTGTGTAAACTGAATAATACAGATTCAGACTTGTGTCCTGGAGCTATTCCATTTCCCTTGATCCTTCTAGAAGTCCTGTGTGATGACTTTCATGGCGGTTCTTTTTGTTTGCTTGTTTTTTTATAAATCAGTGTCTTAATCCCTTCTTCGTTGGACTGGATTTCCATGCTTCTCACATTTAGGCAGCTAATATATCCAATTGGTTTTCTTCCTCATGTCTTCTAACTGATGATGCCCAATTCATAGAAAGACATTATCATTAGTCTCTTGGTGGTTAGGTGATTTAGAAAAATCCATTCTCACATACTTCTCTTTAAAAACTTGACCTTTTTTTTTACCATCTATTTATGTAGTTTTAGATTCCACTAGGAGCCTGCAATGCTACAGATTGGAGTTTACTAAGATGATGGAGAAATTTTTAGTTTATTTTTATGAAGTGGATTATTCCCTTCCCCCCCCCTCCCCATACACACACACATAGACCACTAATATAGCACTGGAATATATCATATTTGGCTGGACAAAATCAAACCTGAAGAACTTGCCTATATCTACCTGTGTGTGATTGCTATTAGACTGAGATTATCCGATGCACATGACAAAGTTTCTTTCGACATTGGTGGAAAAAAGGAAGGGAAATATGAAAATGTTTGGCCAACAATACGATTAGAGGAAGGAATTTTGTAGTGAAAATAATGGTCTGAGCAGAAATCATTGATTTTTATGGAAGGTAGAGCCATATAATCTTCATATGGCTAAAGGAAAGCACAACCAGTTAGACATTTTTTAACTCTCGAAAGAATTAATAGTTGACTACCATTTCCTTCTGCAGGGCTATTAATGATGGAATTGCATATTTAAAATCTAACCTATTAGTGTTTGGAAAAACTACATTTCATTCTAAAATAATCATTCATCTATGATAGTCATGAAAATCAGTGAGTTTTTTCTTCTCCTTTTTTCTTCCTTTCTTAATCCCTGGATTTTACCTATAGCCTTTGTGCAAGTAATGCACATTAGTCAATTAATAGACTGTTAAATGACAACAGTTCCGGGCAATTTAATTACTGTTGGTAAAATAAGAAATGAATTATTGCATGTCAGTAACTAATTTCAGCTCCTTTTCTTGGAACAAATCAACTTTGCATGTGATGGCTTTTTATAAAGAAAAAAAGAAGTTTGCTTTCCTTGCAAATGCAACTTGCTGAGTCATTTCACGGGAAAAAAAAATGTAAATGCCTCTCCAAAACTTTCTTCCCTTTTCTCATAGTGCCATAAAAAGTGTATTTTTAAAAGTCTGTTACTGTTTCTGCCACTAAATAAATTAAAAATAGAGTATGAAAATAAAGTAAAAGAACATGCAAACCAGAATGTTCTTCCCTCTAAATCCAGCATCTTATATATTTATATAATAAATATATGAAAATGAATGAACTTTAACCATCAATTAAAATATGCAATTCTGTATTAAATAGACTTATGTGCTGTAACAGATGATATTACAAGGTGGTTTGCAGAAGAGATAGCAATGGCATTTTCTTAATTGCGCATTAGTTTTCCTTATTGAAGTATCAAGAAATCATTTAGTATGGATAATAATGGCTAGCAGAACAATTTATAATCCTAGATTTTATCAAGTCCATATCATATAAGGACATGACCAGAACACGTTATTATATACTAGTCTCAGAAGACATCACCATCAGTTACAACCTGTTCTGGCAGCCCCTATTTAGGAAAATGTCATGTTAATTTCAGTATTTAATATGAAAAGGAAGTCACTTGACAGAACCCCTGTGGCTCCTCCTCCCTGGTGCACTTTCCATCACATTTCTGGGGTGAGTTGGCTCCACCACAACTGTATGACTAGAGGACACCTTTCTTAGAAAGATTATTTCACTGCTCTCTGACAGTCTTTACATGGAGGTAAATAGCTATCAATGCAAAGAGATCTGAGAAAATTTCATTTTGCCATCTTGCATATGTGTGAACTTTTGAACAAATTGCTAACAGGCTCTTGAATAAGTGCCTAGAAGTGAGGGAAGAAAAAATACTGGAAATGTGGGATATTTTCATCCACTGCCCATTTTATACATTCTCACTGCTGGGACTTTGTATTTGACTAAGGGCTCCTCACCAAAAATAAGGATAAGACAGATGGGTTTCATACTAGTCTTAGGTAATGCAAAGATTGCCACAAATCAAAATAAAAAAATATAAACATAGCACCACCAGGCACCTTTGCTTTTGCAAAATCTTCCAAAACATACACTTCATTAAAAAGAAGACGTGCGGGCTTCTTGAAAGTTTGAGAAGAATCCAGCCAGGTAAGTGAGTAAAAAGAAATGTGCTCTATACAAAAGATCAAAAACTGAACTAAAGATCTCAAACAAAACAGTTTCCGCTTGAAAATCACCTGTACAAGAGAGCTGTTTAAACTCAATAATAAATTCAAAGCTATGGAAAAAAAATAAAGCAACCAAATAAAGTCCCCACTCCCATATAGCCCAGGAATCATTAAACTTTCACATTTACATTTTGCTTTATGTTTTTCAGATATCACAAACCTCAGTGGTGTCCAGTAAGCTTACTGCATTCATCTATATGTGCTATAACCCAGTGTATATTACAGCATCCAAACCACCACTTTTGTCTGGCCTTAAGTGCTACAAAATATTAGAAAAGGGGTTACCTGAGAACCTCCACTTTCATCCTCTCCATCAAGAATTAGTTCCTCACTGCATAATAATGCAACTAAATCCCTTAAATATGAAATTGAATTTGACTCCCAAATGGAGCAACACGTATCTTGGAATCAAGACATATCACTGTATGAAATATCTGGTTGAGTGAGAGCATCAGACAGATTTCCCAGCTGGTCAAGGATAAGGTCCTTCCCTCTTCTCTGTGTACCCTACCAGAAAAACAGTTCTTACAATTGAAACCTTTAAGAATACTCCACCCTGTGCCACTAGCCTCTGGACTGTCAGAAGTCCAAGAGTTCCTGGAAACCAGAAACACCAGCTATGCCAGAACAGAATTGTATCTCTACACCTTAGATTAAAACACTGGAGGCTATTCTGAGAAGGTCAGACCTTTAATCACCTTTTTCAGTTCCCATCTCCCAAACCATAGGCTCTTACTTTCCCTAACCCATGCCTCTCTTTATACTATATTGCTGTAGCAACCATCTGCTGTAAACTGTCTGTGAGCACTGTCTTGTCCTGCAACTCTGATGCAGCTGTGAAATGAAAGAACTGCTG
Source organism: Heliornis fulica (assembly GCA_013399135.1). Lineage (NCBI taxonomy): Eukaryota > Metazoa > Chordata > Aves > Gruiformes > Heliornithidae > Heliornis > Heliornis fulica. The sequence continues at coordinate 557,605 of VXBZ01010971.1, read as the reverse complement.
TGTTGTACGGCAAATCTTTTCATGTTGAAAGTCAGGAAACATTTTGGCTTTTGTACTTATTTTACTGTACTTTTTGCACCATACTGTCCTTTATTACTTTATTCCCACTCTTTTAAATGAATATGAATATAAATCAAGTGCACAGAAAGAATTAAATGCATGGGTACCAGTACTTACTGCTCATGTATGACACATATTTGTAGCTTTACTGCAGATAAAGTGTAAGCGAGCTCTCTGAAAATACCTACTAAAATTGTGAGGTAAGAGAATCGCCATATTCACTTTGCTGATCTAAATCCTCCGCAAAACAGTGATTTCCTAGAATAACCTCAACATGCATCTGCAGTATGATAGTGCCAACAACTTAATAAGGACATTTCTGTGTACAAATTAACTTCACTAGTAAAACATTCCACATTTCCAATCTGTAGTTCCTTGATAATTCCTTATGTAACAGACCACTATTTGAACTCTGTGTATGGATACAAGACAGACAAGAAATTCTTCCTCTGGACAAGAGTTGCTGTATTTCTGTTTATGACTTTGGGGGCATTAGTAGTTCTGGTTTAGATGCACAGTGCAGCAAAATAAATTTGATATATTGGGGCCCCTCAGTCTTAATGAGGGTTCATAATTAACAAGTCAGCTCTAGAAACATCAGCTCTCTTATGTAGTGGCTTTGTGGTCCACATAATTAGCCCAGTGCTTCCTAAGACTTACTGTGCAAGGCTGTTCTGCAGATAGTTCATGCACATTGGCTGTAACTAATATGCTATGGTCATGTACAAGGTATTCACTTGAACAGTAGCAGAGACAGAATTGTGTGTTGGAGGAGACTGCACGAAAATCCATCAAACCTACAAAATCCTGAAATTTTTCTGAGACCACCAAATTCTCCAGATTAATCCCAGATTGGTTAATTCAGATTAAACCAGGGTCCAGGTAACAGAAAAATATGTGCTCTTTTGCTTAAAGCCCATGCAGTTCATCAACTATACAAATGTATTTCCAGCTAACAGGATCTCTGCCACCACAGTGGTAAGTGTCAACACAGTCCCTACCTAGCCAAAGGTAACTACCAGTTGTAAAGATCACCATTGGCTACCAATAGGAAAAAAAACAACAACCAACCAACCAAAAAAAAAAACAAACAACCAAACAGAACATTTTAATGTTATGGTAAAAAATAATGTAATTTGCAAACTTTCTCCAACATAACTCTTGAAAGTTCACATATTCCTTTGTAAGCAGCAGCAAAGAAACATATCTCTCCTCCACCCCATCTATGTTTATGTCATGTCTAATGGAATTAGTCAGGACATAAATATTCCTCATTAATCCCCAAATACTCCAAGAGCTGGAACCCCATTTATAAGCATATTCTTTTCTAGTGATAACTTTACTACGTTTATTTCCTCTGACAGCTGAGTAGACAGACACTAGGAAGGAAGTTATGATACTTTCCTGGAATGGTTGGAACAGGTCTGGAGCAAGAGCTTCTTTAAGGAGTTTTTGTTAATGAGCTGGATGATATCCTTCAGTCCAGAAACTTCAGCCACCCTGGAGTATAGTTACATCCCAGTTCTTTGGCATACACTTCCAGTTGCATAGTACATTGCCTTGAGTTGGCAAATCTCCATGTCTTTATATGGCAACGCTAACAGAAGCAATAAGAAAAGAGGAAAGCAGAGCTAATCACAGGAAAACTATAGGCAGACATACAGCTTGTGCCACAATGCATCATCTACTTATTAAAAGCTACTTAGTAAAACCCAAGAACATCCAAAGGCATCCATAAGGCTGAGCAGCAATACAGAGAACAGAAGCAAGAAACGTGGCATGAACTACCCCAAGAGGATATTTCAGAGAACCACTTTTCATGGGCACTCACTTTTCCTCTTCTATCACAAAATAATAGAAAGGAGAGGGCAAAATACCTCTTCAGGGCATGGACTACCCATTATGTGCTAATTCAGGTAATAGGATGAAGCATTTCACAGGGACATTAGCAAGCACATTTACAATCTCAGAAGGAACTTTGCACCCAAAAGGTGGGCCAGGGAATTTTAGGAAATATCTGACTATCGCTGTTCTTTGAAAATCCAACTAAGCACCCTCAAGCATATCTAGATGCTCCTCTTCTGATGTCTGTCCCTTTACCCTTTCTCTCATAATCAATTGTAATAAGGAATTTTTTTATCAGAATACTTTCAATATCAAACTATTAAAAAAAGTATAAGGAATTTTATAATGCAAATATGTCTTTTCAGAACTTGCAGAGTGAATGAATCTAGGAGTTATTGTCCCTTCATCCTTTGACCTCTCATCTTCCAAAGCCTCTGGCACATCTACCATTTTCCTTATGTATTAGCCATTAAAGCAGCAGACTTCAGAATGGCTTCCCAAGGAAACTCACGTTCAATCCCCCACAAGTAATAGAGATTTACAATTTAGTTATCTATTGTGAATAATTAGTCTCCTAGAAATTGCTTTGGTAACATTTAATGTGACACGGGTTCCCTGTTCTGCTCTCATCCCATATTTCAACATTTTATATTGTAGCTCCCTTTTGACAAACCCTATTAACCAAACCTTCCAGGCCTTACTGAAAATGTCAGGCTACAGAAAACAGATAAGAATTGTCATTCTGCAGTGCCAGCAGAGGCCTGCTGACATGAATCTGGCAATGCTTTACTGAAGCTATAACTCACAGGGCAAGAGAAGCAACAGCATCAATTGCTAGGGCAATGGAAAAGGGAACACGGCAAGATGTTTTACAGTTTCCTCTGTTCTCCAGTTAGCCGCTATCTTCCTTTTCTCTGAAAACCTCCTGAAATTGCAATCTTGAAACAAGACAATGATGAATTGAGAAAGACTAAGAAGTGTCTGGGCTGCAATGCAATGGCTAGTACAGGACCCAGCATTTCAAAACACATCCGATCACAGAATGACTCGTTAAACAATTTTAAGAAGCACGTCTACTTCCAGTGGCATTTTTGGAAATGCTTTTAAATTTATCAGTAACCAGACTGAAGTAGGGAATGTGGGTGCATGCATTGTATATCATACCATCTCCGTATTTTAAGGACTCAATACCTAAGGGTTACAAGATTTTTTGGTGTAATTTGAAAATTTGTGGTTCTCTTAGGTAAGAAAAAAAAAAAAGGCGCATTTTCTACCTGTGGATAAAGAATCAGAATTCAGCATTTATGCCATCTGCGACAACTGCTTCATGTCATTCTGCTGGCAATACCAGGTCTTGGAAATGGAGCCCCTGGGACACATTATAGCCTATGAGGATGTTCTACACTGGGATCCTGAACAGCAGTGGCTTCTTGTTTTGACTTCCCAAGTTTAAGCATTTCATAAAGCAGACAACAATTGCATTAACTCATCACAGCAGTATTCAAAACATCTTGCTGGGAGCCCCCATTGTGTCTAAGCACACACCAGGCAGGCAGGCAGGCAGACACCCATGTGATGTAATCAAACCCACGGATGTTGGTTTAAATCTCTTACTCTTGCTCCCATTCATTTCAGTTCTCTAATACACTTTGATAAAACCCAGGTTATCCGTTTGCCTTATCTCACACCTGAAATAAGTTTTAGGAACAAAGACACAAACGATACACACCACCACCACCTGCTTTGCCTGTGCTGGAAAGCCAAGCTGGCTCCCACCTCTGAGACAGACGTCAGAAAACAGAAGCTCTTTCCTCTGGAAACCTGCAGTCGCTAAAAACTTTGCCTTCCTCTCAACAGCATGAACAGCAAGTTTGGAGCACCAGGTCTTTCGCTTCCACTTTGTACCCCAGTTCTGACTCCTGTGGTAAATGCCCATACTAGGGCTAGCAAACAACTGTTGTTACCACTGCTGAAGTGGCTCCTTGCACTTGAGGTCCCATCACTTCCTCATTTCTACATGAGGAAGTCCTCTAAACCACCCCTGAACTGTACCTGCAGTTTAAAGCCATCTAGTTTTTAGAATTTTAAGAGACTTAGGTCTCACTTTTACTGACCCTGTGGAATAATTATAGCGTGTCTGGGGAAGCAGAGTAAAATAAGTCTCAAGGCTTCTGCTCCTATAAAAAAGCTCCTTGCTGATAGCCGGGTACATCAAGTCCATCTAATGAAGTTGGGAACCCCACACTGAAACGTTACTATGAAGGGCTTGCCCTTGTTTTAAGGGTGGTTCAAATGTAAGAAAACATAGCAATTGCCATAAAAGTCACTGCTCACGCCCCTACAGTCATGTCACCATGTGACCTGATGAGCTAGGACGGGCGATAAAAAACAGGAGTCCTTGTCTTTTCTAAAAAGTAACGATGCCAGCAGCTGCACTCACGAATCAAGTGCCACCTATCGCGTGTGTGACAGTAAACGATTACAGTCAGACAAATCCGCTGCTTCGTTTTAATCAGTTACTTAATCAGCTTGCTTGGAATGAACTGGTTTGGCTCAACAGACCGAGTGACAAAACATGTCAAAGCAGAGGGTGTAATAAAAATGTACTGATAAATCATGGAAAAGTGATAGCATCATTCTTTTTATTTACCCTTTTGTTCCTATCAGAGCGAGTTAACCTCAGCTCCTTTCATTCATCTTTTGATGTTATTACTGGGAAATTTAGTATTTAGCTCAAGATGTTTCGCATGATGAATTATTAAAAATCTTTAACTGTTGGACAACCTTCTAGAGGTATAAGATTTTTTTTTAAAAAAATTATCCCTCGTTTTGCTGAGAGGGGAGACAGCTAATGAAAAATGGTCCGGAATTATTGTGAAACAATTGTCTGTAGTGTAATCAAGTCTGCTTCTGCCCTCCAACTACTGCAAGATATAATGATACATGTATCATTAAGCAGCTGCTATGGATGCCTGAGGAAACTGAAGGAAATTTGTACCTATTGTTTTTCTTTCTCCACTTCAATCTGCTCTGCTACACTCATCCACTTCCCGTTGCACTTAAAACGCCGTAGACGGAGTTTTATATATACTTTCAGCTGGACTCTGCCACTGGTTCTCCTGGTGTAACCCTTCACCTGAAGGCACGTCTGGTGTCCCCAGAAAGAAGGATTTTGATGTTCCTGTACTAAGTGGCTGCTTAATTATGGAATCTTTCCAGTAAGCTCTTTTAGGGTTGTGAGTTTTTAACATAGCAAATAGAGGGCAAGGGCGAGTGTGTGACTAATGTTTAATTAGAAGAGCTTTGAAATTAAACAATTGTTTGTTTAATGGTTGCTAAGTGCTGTGTAACACTAGAGGCTATAATTAGGTGTGTGGGATTCTCCTCCCCCATCCCCATGCAAATGGTCTCCAGTTAGCAAGTTATCCCATACAGGGTGCAAGGCCTGGTCTTTGCAATACCTCCTTCACAGAGGCCAAAAACCCTCTTAAGGGTGATATTTTGCCCGTTGGTCTGTTCAGTACAGAGCACATTTTGAGTACTTTTAAGTAATGGCAATATAAGCAAGCTGATGTTTTGCAAGTGAACAAGTAATCTTGGTGTATGTCTATTTTTATTCCTCTTCACGCAAGAAGACATAACACAAGATGTTGGAAGAAAAGAAATTCTAGGACTAGTTACTGAAAGAGGGAAGATGAAAAAGAAGCCTTTTTCCTGTGCTCTTTAACAAAATAATTCAAATCTGGATTATAATTTTATTTTTTTAAAATTAATTATCTCAGTCTCCAGGGTGCCTGCCAACAAAAATTTATTTTCGGCATATGTTGTAGAAATATATCCTTCTATTTAATCATCAACAAAAACATTAATGTGATCATGCCAGCACATAGCTATTCAAGAAGGTGGACACTGATGAGTGGGTGTCAAGGAAATCACCACTGAAGGACCTCTTTAATTTGGAGAGGAGGTTTATTTGTGTATGGCAGAAATCCACAACAGCCTGATTTTCCTAAGAGAAAAATAAAAAAGCTAAGCAGCTCTCACCTAAATTTCTGCATGCTGGCAAAGAGGGTGGTTAAAAGGTAAAGCTGCAGGAAATTGTCCTGGTGAAACTGGAAATAACACTAGATAAAATCCAAAAGAGCCTCCAAGAGTTAGTGAAGCTCTGGATTAATTTCAACTGAGGAGACTTCTCCTGGGTTTCCATAGGTCAGACGATAGGACAGCATGCCTACTATCCCATACCTGGTGGCTAGACACCTGATGAGGAGGCTCAGGGACTTCAGGGTTTCCCAAAGCAATCAGCTTTACTCTAAATCTGCTACTATTAATCCAGTGACAGAAAGGCTTCAAAAAACTTTCAGTTTTATAAAACAGAGAAAAATGTAGATATTTCGACATCTAAAAGTACCGAAGTTCAATAAATAAGAGTCAGCATAAGTGTCCTGAAAATACATGCAAGTCTGTGGCAGCAAAAATCTTGTAGTAGCTGTGCCACCACAGAAGCCAGATCTATTCTGATAGAAATGTTTGGTTTCAGCTTTGAAAATACTTTTTTGCCAAAAAAGAAAAATACATTCCAAAATATTATTAATTAAAAGAGAGAAAAAACATAGTAGCAAGCTGTAAAACGTCAATAAAGACTTATGGTTCTCTTGGTTTTGGGTCCTTTTTCATGAATAAGTAAAAGAAAGGAAAAAATGCCTATTTTTAAAATTATTATTGATTTTTTCTTGTCTGTACCACTTCAACTTTGACCCATGAGATTTGCCTCTTCTGTAAGATCAATACAAAGCATTGGACCTTATAGGATATAATTTTTCACACCCTTTAAATGACGTGCCATAGATTAATATTTTGGTCAGAACTTTTCCTTTGTAGCCAAGCAGTTATAGTAGTAAAAAGAAAAAAAAATCATAATTAAAACTAGCAAACTAATGATAACTGCACTTCCTATTGTTTGGGAAACAAGAGAATATATTGTGGTTCTCTGTTCTGTTTAAATTAGGTAATCTGCATATTGTTGTAAGATTTTTGACAAGTAAAGCAACCCCTCTAACCCAACTCTTCAACAAGATCATCTACAAAGCATCTGAGGAAATGGCATAAGATTAGATAGTTACTTTTCCTCTTATTATGAAAGAGGGGAGATGGAGGAAATTATAAGTTCTAACCCATCACAGAGATGGTCTTCAAACAGCAAAGCACCACACACCACACCACGTGCTTACAATCTATCCCTTACCCAGTCCTTGAATGCTGAAGCACTTCTGGATGCCAACTCACTATCAAATTCTCAGAACAGAGTGAGAGTTCTCAGAACAGCAAGTGTCACCCATTAAAAGTTACAAGTCAGCCTCAGACCCAAGAGTGGGAGGAACCAAAAGATCCCAGGTCCTTTTTTATTGCACAGACTGACCTTGTATTTTGGAGAAGCCTCTGAGCAGCACAACTCCTCTGTGACTGAGAAAGCAGTCAAAGAACTCTCCTTCCAGACAAATAATTTTCTTCTTGTAAGAGCAGTTGCACAAAAAAAAAAGAAAAAAATCAGTCTGACTTATATAAGAAATCATGGGGTTTTATTTTACTTTCCAAATAATCAATAAAAGTTGTGGGAAGCATAACTTGGGACTGCATATTAATCTGGCATTCAGCCTTCCTTGCTAGTTTTCAACAGGACCTATTCATCTTGCTGAGTTTATAGGAGTGATTTGTTTCATCTATACACTCCCCGCTCCACTAAATATAAAACCAACTTCTGTTTAACAAAGTGGGTAGCAGCATGAGACCTTTTCTGATAGCCTGGACTGAAGTAAGAGCATTGCAAATGGCAAGAAGCTGTCAGCCTGGGAAAGCCTCTGGTTTATGGCAGAAGGCACACGGGTGAGCAGATCAGTTTTGAAAAGAAACACCGTTTCTTCTGAGTAACTCCACAGCTCTCCTCTGGACTTTCCATGATTTAGGATATTTAGATGAAAACATGGTAACACAAGGGTCTAAGAGCAGCTGGGCTGGATCAGACCACAGGTCTGTTTGGCCCAGCATCCTGTGCCTCACAGTGGCCAAAAACGGATGCTAAGAAGCACTCTATAGGAAAAACTGTATATAAAGGTACTTTCCCCCAGAAGTCCTCCGAGTTTTTATCAATCTACAGGTTTGTCTGTCACAATCAAAATGATTTTCATCTATAAACTTGCCCAGTTTTGAACCCATGCTAACATCAGCATTCTCAGCACCCTGCAACAGGTGGTTTTGGAGCATTGCTGTTTCTTTTGTGAGGAAGCACTGATTTTTTTTTTCTTTTCTGACCTAGCCATGCTGGCTTCATCTGATATCCCCAAATTCCTCTGCAGTGAGTAGAAGACACATACTCAGCCATGGCTCTCTGCACCCCGCTCTGTCCTGAAGTTAAAGTGACCTGACTTACCTTAGTGTTCCTTAGGCAGAAGCTTCTCTGTACCTCTGACACCCTTGTCACCTTCCCTTAACTCTTTTGAAATGCCTGGGAGGAACAGCAGATGATGCCCAGCATGCTGGTTCTGCAGAATCTTGGGTAGGAACCCATGCTTTGGTCAGTTGAAGAAGGGTCTTGGTGTCTCCATACAGGTCTCTGAGGCAATGACCTGCAAGGGCAGACTTGTGGCTTGCCTGTGATAGAGAGCATCAGCAAGGGGAAGGAATGACAGACCCACAGTTACAGCCTCCAAATGCTACGCCACCCTTGTTCAAAAGCTATAAGAGTATTGCAATACCTGCTTGTACTCTCATTTGGCTGGTCAGCAGTGCTGTGAAAGATGTGAACATGACTGTGCACACCTTGTTTCACCTAAGCTGCCCTACTTCTCACTGGGTATTTGAGCAGTGACTACCACAAAGCAAACGGGAACTCAGTGAGGGCCTTAGTACACTACTGTGCCACAGTGATAATGCCAGGGCTTTCATCGGTAAAACCAGTCATCAGAGAAACAGTGAAAGTCTCAGAGGTTTCCATTCATAAACTTCATTTCTGAGAAGGACTCAGCAGTTTCAGTGCTCCACCAGACACACATCTGAAACAGAACTGAATAAATTATCAGTGGCAAAAGTGTTGTAGGTGTCACTGGACTGGAATGAGGTTCAGGAGAGGTGAGAGTCAAACGGCTGAGCTTGCATTTTCCATTTGTTGCCCAGGATCTGCTGCAAGAAGGAAGGAGATTGTGACATGGTATCAGCACTCCACAGGTGAAAGAAGAGTTTTGCATAGTGCAATTTCTTTTTTGAGAATACGGAATAACAACCAAGCAACTCTTTTTGTGATCTATGAGGCCTGTGGTTTGTACTGATGCAATGGAACATGGAATTAGGCATTGATCATACTAGGTGTTTTCTGAGCGCAGCCTGAGAAACAGAATTTCCACCTCTTTGTCAATAAATGCACATGAGTAAAACACCACTTTAAGTGGTGACAGGAGAAGGAGGTAAGACATCAGGGTTATTTTTTTCATAGAAATTTATACAGTCTCGCTAAGGTCTCATGTTTTGGAACACAAGTTAGGACAGTCTTTTAATACTGGGGGTTGAATTACAGGCTAGAGAAAGGAAACAGGACTATGTTTAGATTCAGTGAGCCACAAAAAGCATGCACATGACAAGAGAAAGCTTAAGTAAAAAAAATCCTCTTTTTAATAATATTCTAAGATAAATTGTCTAAATTTGGGGGGAATTGGAGAACAGAAAAATTAATTCCTCACTTTTTCCTTCTGGCTTCAAAGGAAAGACCTGATTTCTTATGCACAACATTAAACAAGCATTTTATCAAAGAATAGCTAAATGTACCCCACAGAACAGAGACATTTAAATGTCTTTTCTCCACAAGTTTAGCAATACATAGCACTTTTCACAAGCTCTTCTAAACACCAATCAGAGCTACTACTGACCACCCAAAATTTTCTGGTATCTACTGTTTTCTAATGGATGCATTTCAGCAGAGAGGAAAGAATTTGTCTCCATGGTCTGCATAATTAGCACTCACATTCTCAGTGTGCTTCCAGGCCTCCTCGGGAAGTTAAAAAACCGCAGTAATATTCACTTCATATATCATCAAGACTCACTGATGCATAGTAAAATATAACGATACAGAAATCTGACTGCAGACCACAGTAATATTGACTATCAGCACTATACTTGTATAACAATTATAAAAGTAATTAGTATGTCATCTTCTTTCCTGACAGCCAACCAATCAAGTAATGGAAGCAGAACATAACAAAAATTAAAAAAGGAATGTGAATAGCTTTAAATAGCTTTTTCTAGCTATTGGTGATAACACATCCACTGGTATTTTTCTTCAGCATCACTGATGTAAACTACAAAAGCAGAAAGTTCAGGAGACTAAACAAAAGTCTTTATTTTCGGACCTGCCATGTAGTCTGAGTCCGCTCCCAGCCATGAGGTCTATTCCAAGCAGTACATATTTGCACCTAAATATCACAACAGAAGGGGCAAGAGCTTCTCAGAGAGTTGTCACATCGGGATAAGGAACCACACCTCCTGAGGTAAAAGGCAGTCACTTTCTGCAGAGAAGACCATTCAGTGTGCTGAGCAATTTGTGGAATTTCTCCCATTGCTTGCTGGTGTCATGAGACACTGTGGTCAAAACACAGCCCCCGAGAAACCATTACAAAGCTCTCACTGGCTTTCACAAACGACCATCCTTCTATATTTGCAGACAAAACCCTAAGTTGCTTCTATCATTCCTATATACTGAGTGCTTGGGAAAGGACTGGCTTAATTTTGGGGAGCAGCTGAAGGCTCTGCACCCCAGCAGCAGTGGGTGAGCCATTCCCATCTGAAGTCACAGCTCTGGTTCTCACACCATCCTGGGCTGATGCCCCCTAGACCAAAGGAGAGGAGTTTGAGAGATTAAATAAGCAGTGATTTAATGTGGGATACTCCTGCGCTGTGAGGGGGCTCTCATAGCTCCTTTCAGGAGATGGCTGCTGAGCTACCACGGACGCCGGAGTAGCTGACACTGCTTCGCTGCAACTACCACAGGACTTTTTGGGGGACTTCCAGATGTGCAGTCCCCATGCAGTCTCAGTAACATAATTAGACCTGGGATTTATTTAGCACTATTCAACATGTTTTCAGCAGGGCTGATTATGTGCCATTCCCTTAGGAGTCCTGTTATAATTTGGAGCTTCCTCGGAGCTGCAGGGATTTGGAGGAGGGGGGGGGACTAAAATAGCATTACATTTGTATTGCTGAGGTATTCCCTTTCGGGCCAGAGGTAGCTTAGCCTCCTACCATGCCCACAAGATTTTCTTCCTGTCAGCACATCTACAGTTGATAATTTGAAGCATTTTCCAGGGAGCTGGATGGAGTTATGTCTCCCAACAGTTGTTATTCAAACACGTTACGGATATTTGGGCATTTTGGCAGAGAGTGGGTTTGATGTAATTAGGATCAGTTTCTGGTTATGGACATGCCAGGCCAGAGGCAGAGGGCACTTTTCAGACTGGGAAGAGGAAAAGCCAAAGGCAACGTTTAAAACAGATTATTATACACTTTTGAGCTAACATGTGGAATCAATAGCAAAACATTAGCAGCTGTGCTCAGCTGTAGAAAAGCCTCCAGTCTTACTGTAACCAATAAAAATAAATTATGGACTGAAAGGGAGGATGGAAAAATGGTGGGGAAACCAGGGCAGCATTCAAAGAAAAAAAGTAATATAAACATAGAGAATAATTAAACTTTGGTTGGTTTGCCCTCTGTTTGCTCACTTCTATGTTCATTCACAAGTTGAAAGCGTGCCTTAATTAGCAGACTCCATAATAACCAGTGCAATAATTGTAATATCCCACAGTCTCTGAAGGTTAAAAGAGAAAAAGCAATAATCAAATTGGTGAATGTTAAGATGTTGCACTGCATTTTCCTAAGAAAGTGAAATGAGACCTTTACCTGACTTGTAGCTTGGCAGAAATGGGAGGAAGGAAAACCTAAGACCTAGGAAGTTTGCTTGGTGTAAAGGTGCTATGCTGATAAATGTGACATTTGGTCACCCAGAACAGAGGTAAGGATTATAAAATCACAGAATCTCCCGAGTTGGAAGGGACCCATAAGGATCATCAAGTCCAACTCCTGGCTCCACACAGGGACAGACAAGTCAGAGCATGGGACTGAGGGCATCATCCAGATGCTTCTTGAACTCAGCCAAGCTCGGCACTGTGACCACTTCCCTGGGGAGCCTGTGCCAGTGCCTGACTGCCCTCTCAGTACAGAACCTCTTCCAAATATCCAACCAAAACCTCCCCTGTCCCAGCTTCATGCCGTTCCCTCGGGTTCTATCACTGATCACCAAAGAGGAGATCATTGTATAAGATAAAAAGGAGTGATTCTTGTGTGATACTTACAATGTTTCTGACTCCTCTTTAGATGCTACCCTACAAAAGTAAAAAAAATGATTAGCAGATTTAAAGCTCAAAAAAACAGTGTTGTGAATTTAGTAAAAATGAGGAAGGTAGTTCCGCATCTTAATTTATACTTAAATAAACTTGTGACTTTCAGTGATAATTTCAGTGTGACTGGTCAGAAATGAAGCTAACAAAAGTAACAAGTCTTAATTGACCCATATTTAATTTTAATCTAATCTGACTGTCAAGAGTGACTAATTAACTTTACAGAACAAATGAAGCCTTTGTTAAATATCTAATTTCTTCATCCCTTCAGTTTTGATGTTAGAGCCCATGAGAAATCATCTCAGACATTGCCAAGGCATCTCTAAACAAAATAGAGAAGACCAGAATGCATATTCACAGACCTCATAAGGAAAAAAAAGGAAAAGGGGTGAAAAGCAAGAAAAAAAGTGTTTAGCTAAAACAAAACAAACAAACAAAAGTTTAGGTGATAATCACTGCTAACACTGGTCTGGATTCAACATGTGGTCAGAATTTTTACTAGGAGTAGTGTCCCCAGAGATGAGTTAGGAGAACAGTACAAGAGCTTTCTTCAAAAAAAGAGTACAGTGAGAGATGACTTGCTGACCATCACAAAGAATCTGAGGCAAAACGTGGAATTATATCCTTAGCAAACCAAGGTCTTTGATGTTTTTCCCATCCCAAAATATTTTTTTCTTAATCTTACAAATTATTCCTTCCATTTTTGGAACAAAACCTTTCAAGATTAAATCTGAAAAAAAAAATATCTTGCAATAGAAAGGACTACCTTCACTTTCCTATAATAGCTACTAACCTGGAAAACAGGAGACACAGATACCTGAAAATTTTCTGCTTGATTCAGATTCAAATATTTTCACCTCTTAGATTGCATTATTTTAGAATAATTTTAGAATTGCTGCTTGGAAATAAGACACTTTCATACAAAACAGTATATTTAGGGGTTTTGTTTACCCACATTTTTTCTTTCGAAAGAGATTTTTGTCAGAAAATTTATTTGCTGAAGTCACCAGAGTCCAACTCCAGGATCAAAACAATGTTATCATTCCTTTCACTACTTGCCATGATTAGTTCCTTTTCTGATGTTTCATTAGAAGCCTGTCAGGATAAGTCATGTCTTCGTGAATTAGGACATTCTGCAATAATGTTTTAGATGTATATATCATCTCTTATCCATCAGCACATCGCTTAGCAAATGCCCCCTCCAGAGAACTGTACCGTGTTTTATACCAGCAAAGTCCTCTCCAGGGTACTTAACAGGAGCAGATGGACATGATGGCAGTGCAGGGGTGTGAGGCCAAAACCACTCGTGTTACAAGAGGCAACAGGAGTCATTTGGCAGCTGCATGCCTCAAAGACAGTTTCAATTGTACAGGTCTGGGCTGGCAGCTCCAGAGTGATCTGGAGGAAGCAGAGTTCATCACAGGCTGGGAAGGATAAAGTAACTTTGCCTACCCTTCAAATTGTGACTTCAAGGACAGTAAATATTTCAACTGGGAGGATGAGACCACTATGTAATCTCCCCCAGAAGAAGCTGTGTGCTTCCTTCGGTTTTCTCACTTCCATTCAAAACCAGTATCTCCATGAATACATAAAAAGCTCATGGTCTGCATTTTACAACCCAGATTCCTCCTGTTGATGGAGCACTGGAACAGGCTGCCCAGAGAGGTTGTGGAGTCTCCTTCTCTGGAGACATTCAAGACCAATCTGGACACATTCCCGTGCAATTTAATCAAGGTCATCCTGCTCAGGCAGGGGGGTTGGACTAGATGATCTTTGGAGGTCCCTTCCAACTCCCAACATTCTATGTGAATCTGTGATTCTGCATACCCTGAGAGCTTCTTGCTCTTCTCAGCCTCTGTGGAAGCAAGAATCCTCGGTTATCCAAAAGGTCCCTCATTCTCCCTTACCCTAACTTATTCTCCCTCATTCTCCCTAACAGAACAAACATGTCTAATTCTCACGGGAAACATGTAAATAAATACCACCATCTGAACTCCTTTGTTCAAAGTCTTACAGTAAATGAATGTCTACCTCAAGGAACAGTTATGGATACATCCTAACCTGCCTTAGAACATAATTCACTCCACCTCACTGTCTCAGTTTTCTTCCCTGAAAATGGGCTTGATAACACATGGCATAATTTCAACCACAGTTTTAAACTGCAGTTTACAATGCCTGAATATGTGAGTAGTTGCTCTGAGGTAATATAATTGGCTCGTTTATGGTACCCAAAAAATTCATTCTCTGCCTGTTCAGTTCAAACTGCTTTAATTAATCACCCATGGCTGTACCCCTGCAACTTTGTCCATCATATTGGTTGAATGGAAAAAACACTCCACGATCTCCTGTGTCTGCAGATGTAGAGTGATGTCTTTAATAATATAACTTAACTAATTAACTATATAATTTAACTAATAATTTAAAATAATCTAAAAATTCAGCATTGCACTGTGATATATTTGGTAACTTAGTAGGAACACGTATTCCTTGTGTGAATTTGATTATCATTTCTAATTGTTCTCAATCCTTCATTCTATCTTCCTTCCCTATTAATTCCTTAACTAATATATCCTTTCAACTTTTCTAATTAATATACAATATTTGTCATTTAGGCTCACTCACTGCTAAAATCTTTTGAACATTTTATTTGGAGGCTCTGACTGAAAACTCCACAACTCCAGGAACAATGCAATTTATGAAATGTTGAGAAACAGCCAATGTGATAAAATTCAGTTTAATTAACATACTCAAGCAGTTAGCTGATGCCATGTGAGCAACTGAGTAATCCCTACAGAGTAGAAACTTGTCAAAAGAAGCTGCATGTATACACAAAAAGTAAAAGCAACAGCCTGCCAGAAGTAATGTTAGTGAGCATCTTGGGCACATGTGCTGGAAAACCAGAAGAACCCTCATCTTCTATTTGTTAATCTACTACTTGTAAAGATGATCTAAAATAGCATATCTTCCTTCACAAAGCCCTCAGTTTCAGGGGACAGTGGAAATACAGGTTTAACTTTGCATACTTATGATTGAGTATACATAGATTTTCTCAATAAGGATACCAGGAACACATTCAGATTACAGGGTTTTAAACTCCTCCCTTTTTCAGCCTATTGGCCCATCAGGCTTAGAAAGAGGAATGACTTTATAAAGTCATTTTTTCTGTGTGTTTAGTGTGCCCAACTGAATTTACCTGCAATAATACACAGCTTCAAAAGCATCTAAGTCCAGAACAAAGATATTATCACTGTCTTCCTAGTCCTAGATGTTCCCCAAATAGTGAGAGAAACCTAGTGCTGTTATCTTTGCCACGTTATCTATGCTAGCAACTCCATTAAAGACTAGGCTAGCCTCTCAGAAACTTCTTTTACTCAATCAATGACCTCGTTTCCATGGCAGGCTAACACAAGGTGCCATTGATGATGACTTGATTTCCTTTCGCATCTGAAGTGGAAAAGGAGAAGACAGACTAAATGAAATCCCATCCATCTTAATGAAATACAATTATATTCTCCTTATTAATCATTTAAAAATCAATATGTCTCTTCTTGGCAAACCCCACCAGAATTTGTCATTCTGTGCCAGGCCTCAATACATCTTGTCCTGTAGTGATTTTTATAAGTTCAGTCACCTGTTTCCCAGGGTAAATAACAGTGTTTCTTTGTGCTGTGATGAGAGCGCAAAGAATGGGACTGTCAAGGAGGCTAAAGAGACAGTCTACACATTTTAATCAGTAAAAGCAAGTATTTCTTTCCCATGTACATCTGTAAATGAGCAGTGTTCATTTAAAAGGGGAAAAAAAAAGGTTTACATAAAAACCACAGACCGCAGGGCAACAGAAATGTACAGTTTCATAGGGAATGTTTTTTATCTTGTCAGCAACAGTATTAGTTTCTACCTTAAAAAGTAATCTTACACATTGCATGGGATGGTACTGATTAGATACACTTCCTTGCAAATCTTAAGGTCTGAAAGACAAATAAAAGTTGGAATTCTCCCTAAATCAATTTCTGCTGATTTAGAAACTTATAGGACATATCTCGCTGAATCCAAAACTTCCCGTATTCACTTTATCTACTTTAACTGCAATAAAAAATTTAAAATCTCCATCAATTGCAGCATGCGTGATCTTGAAATAAAATTAATGTATAGATTAAAAAAAAAGGGAAAAGTTTGTGAAAAGCTGTTCTAGTCTTCTAAAGACATTGCAACAAGGAAAGATATTCTCTGAAAGATATTTATGATACAGGACACTGGGTTACTTACTAAAACTTGTGCGAGGATGGGTGGGGGTGTGTGTGAATTTTTTTTTTTTCCTCGAAGAAGCCCCAAAATCATGGATAAACCAAGAAATCATCCCATTTGAAAACAGCTTTCTTACAGATGCTGCTTTAACCAATCATTCACAGATACAAAACTTTATATTCCCATGAGCATGTCATTAATAGGTGTCTAGGGGGAGAAAAAGATGGTTTACTGCAGCACCAGGATGAAACCTTCATTCCACCAGCTCCAGGCAGGATGCAGGGCAGCTATACTCTCTGACACCCCTTACGGTCCCCTTACTCCTCTTACTTATATCCAAGTAGCCTGTTGGAAACCCTGCAGAATGCATCAGCCTCCTGAGGATATTTTACATTCTCAATGAGGGTTACAGCAGTCAGGATTTCGTCTGGAGTGTAAATGAGAAAAAAGGAGGCCAAACCAGCAGACTATTTTTTCCAAAATGAAAATAAAAAGTCCTGAAGAAACTGGCAGGGAAAAGAACTTACAGACAAGTTTGAAAAGCACCCTCCCAACTCCTGCTCACCAATTTGAGGTTTGTGATACTATAAAGTTTGCTTTGTCTAACTATGCAAAAACACGGACCTCTTGCAAAAGTCAGATGGGGATATACAGTAATGAGTGTTGCCATTTACTATGGGTGTTGATTCCTTCTCTTTGTTCTATTAATCTTCTCTGGCTTCTGTTCCAAAAATGGAGTCAAATTCCTTTCATGACAATTCAGTATTTACCTGTCCAAAGTAAATACGAGGTCCCTAAAGACCTACCTTCAATATGTATTGAGTTTCTAATAAATCCTGTTTGCACATGGAAATACAGGACTTGCCATAATAGATGATATTTCAAACCCATTTAGTCCAATATTCTGCCTTAGTAAACAGCATGAAGGTGCTTCAGAGGAACGTCAAAGGAATCCAGCAATATGTAAGTGCAGAATTATAGTTCAGATTGGAAGGGACTTGTGGGGGGCATCTGGGCCAAACCTCACTCAAAGGAAATATCTATTTTTAGGTGAGATTTACTGTGTGCATGAAGAACATATAGGTAGCGCTCTACTATCCTTATGTCCAGCTCAGCATGCCAGTGGGCATATCAAAATGAGTAGCATTTGTAGGCCTGTGGCCATCTATACACACAAGGATGTGTGAACTAAGTAGGTGAGCATTCACACAACATTTGTGACCACTTCTGAGACTGCTTTTAAGAACTCTCAAGCACTTCTCTCCTACCTTGAAGTAAATAAAACGTTCAATTGTGTTATCACCTGAACAGCAGTTTTAGTGGGTGTTAGGCAAGGTATTAACACAGACACAGTCCTCCAGGACCCACTGCCAAAAGTGGCCATCAGAAAAGCAGGGAAATCCTCTGGATGGATCCACTGTGGATATGTACTAGTTAGCAATGTAACTTCTTCCTTAGGAATAGCATTTTAACAGTTTGTAATACATACAACAGAACCAAATCATGGGGAATTAAAGATTTTTTTCCTGTGTCTTGTGTGAAAGGTTTTGGTCTTATCTCTTACTTCACATAATGCAATTTGGCTTATTATCAATAGATAACATTTACTTTAGAGAAAACTGGCATTAAAATTAAAAAAAAATGGACTTAACATTTAAAGATTTGTTTTCCAAGTTGTGGCCTCTGCTGTTCTTATAATCTGCAAAGTCTGGCATAGTTCACTTGGGTTTAAAATAGAAAACAAATAGGTAGCTGCACTAGTCCTTCATTCTTGGTCTCAACATGGCTTTTCATGTATGGTATGCATGAGGTTTTTGGTGAGAATTTCTTCTTAAAACACCAACAGGCACATAGTCACAATCAAAACCTGGCAATAGAAAGCCTCTTTTTGGTTCTCTGTTATTTTGTGGTGCTGCCTGGAAATCCAAAACTGTTGTCTTTTGTCACTGGGAGCATTTTCTCAAGATCACACGCTTTAGCTCAGGTTGAAATTCTACGAATTATTACATAGGGCCTGTATTTTATGCAGGGCCTTCAGAAGCTGGAATAACTGTAGGGGTCAATAATTAGAAAAATGATAATGAATCTGTTGATAACACAGTAAGGAGGCAGTGGTTGTCACAGGTGTTGTCTCACAAAGGATGACTGCTTGATACCACTGACCATCCAAAATGTGATATCAGCCCAAAAGGCAGTGGTGTGCACCCTCACAGCATTCATCTCACCTTACTGATGGACATGTAAAACTTTAGTACTTCAGTCAACAGAGAAAGCACTGCAATGGGCATCTCCTGGTGACAAGTCATGTGATCCTAAATGGGGGCAAAGACACCAGGCCTGTTAGATGCTACCACTTAGATGATGAACTGACATCAGAAGAAATGTGCTTGCCGTTCTTTAGGAAACACCAACAATGACTCTTTCCATAAACCATGGGCTCATCAGGAGGAAATGAAGGAGGGCAAAGCAGCAGTTACAGCAGCCTATTCCAGGATGACTACTAGTCACCACAGAGTCCTTAAAGCAGTAAGTAGTAGCCCTGGGTGCATCAGAAATAGGAAAAAACCCACTCAGCCCCTGTTTAAGCACTTGTGTAGGGGGACTCCTATGGACTATGGAAGCCCAATTTTGGTCAAACATGTTCAAGATAGATTAAAGAGTAGGTGCTGAACAGAAACAAGTGAAGGAAAGGAGGACCTCTTGTATTAGCGGAGTCCAAGGGAGCGCTTGATGCCTGTTTAACAGAGCAGAACGAAGGCTAAAACCTGTGGTGATTGCTGTCTATAAATGTATCAGGGGGCAAACAGCAGGGAGGAAAAAAGCTATTCACAGCGAAGGGCGGCACTGACACAAAACAAATAGGTATAAACCAGCCACAATTACGCTGGAAATTACAGGACAGTTTCCAGCCATCAGAGCAGTGAAATATTTCCTTATAGGGATAGGATGGGGAGACAAAACCGCAGTGATTTTAACTATGGAGCATGATGTGTTTATGAATGGGATTAGAGATGATGTGATTATCCTCCATATTCAAGGCCTAGTTTAATGATTAAGGAAGTTCCCTCCCTTCTTTCACCCCTGGTATTTAGCAGTTTACTGCCTAAATACAATAGACTCTTGATCGGTTGCCTTTAGCCCATTGTAACTTTCAGTCACCTACACAAGTTTTATCCTAACATTTAATATTTACTGAATAACAAACTATAGTTATATATTTAGATAGGAAAAAAAAAAAAGCAACACAGAGCCTATTCTTTCCTTTGCTCACAGTGTAGTCTCACAATTTTCTCATACATTTCTTTATATTAAATACTTAATCTTTAAGTTGCTACAGAACCACTGGTGCAATTTGTGCAAATATAAACCACGTGAAGGTGTCACTATTTCTTTCCCTGAAAGTCTTTCCCTATAGTCAATGTTCCAAAAAAATGAATCTGATCTGCTTTCTCAAAAATGTTTAATTTATTCAAACCGGTTTATTATCCTCTCTTTTTTTTTTGTCTTTTAATCTCACATTTCAATTCACATGCAATGCCCTACTTTCTTCCCAGCACCCCACTCCCACATTGTCCAAATTCAAAATTGGTGGAAAGAAAGTTACATTGTTTAGGGTCAAAAAATAAAGACATTTTTCAAATGCCAAGGAAAGAGAAGGATTATTGCACTTTGATGTTAATACCACGTCTTTTGCAGTTTTCCTGTTTGTTTGTTTTCATCTTCCCCTATTGTCAACAGTGCACCGGATTTTATAGGCAGCCTAACACAGAGCAGATGCTGATTAAAGGAAATGTGGTTTTCAGTGTGACATTTAAAAAAATATCACTTGCTCTAGTCTAAATGCTATATTCCTAATGAGTTTTATTTTATTAACTGTTGTGTGAAAATACAATGAGCTTATATTTAATTGAAACAGAAGTTTTTACAGCTAACTTGATGGACTGTGACTTGGCAGTTAAGACTGACCAGAACTCTCCTGCTGTCTAACCCGAGGGCTGAAATACAAGGTGTGGGCACACATGGCCCTTCGCTCCCATGCATCCACAGAGCTGGACTAGAGCGACTGCTTCGCTTCCTGAGACATGCTGACACTCTCCTTGCTGCTGCTCCCTTGTTGTGTGAGGCTTCCTTCCTCCCTCCCTTCCTTCCTTCTTCCTCAAAATCCTTTAATACTAGTTCCATAGGGCAGAGGCTGGCTATTTTTAGTTACTTGTGAAAGAACCCTAATTCCAACCAGATACACCACCTTGGTAGCCATCTGTCCTTGTATGTATCGTGTGTCTGCAGACCATGTTATTCCTTTTATACATGCAGAAGACATAAATCGCCCCAAATGCTGGTAGCCTAAACAGATGAAAGTCATGAAGAGAACTTACACACAAGATAAAACTTAATAGCAGTAAAAAAAATCCATATTAACACATGATGATTTTTATGGCACTATGAAACACAGTTTACTTTGGCTCAAAATCCAAATTAATTTTACCTGAGGTGCAGGTGGAAGATATGAGGGCATGTTTCACGATGCTTTAATTTTTGGAATAAGCATTCATAATAGCACAATGTTGGGCAGACTGCTTGTTGTTACAAACTTCAAAGGAGCTACAAGAACAGGTCACTTCAGGCCCAATCCTGGAATGACTTAAGCCAGTAAGAGTGCATCTGATGTTGAGATGACCAAAATCTGATTCTCTCACCTGAACAAGAGTGGCACTGTCCCAACCTTTCTATAGTGAAACCTGACCTGCTTCTCTCGCTATGTCATTTAAATTGTACTGTGCACAGCAGGTAGTGACAAAGGGTTCTTTTCTTAGCACCATATCTTTAATAACATCTGCATTCATAAAGCAATGAGCAAACACAGATGAAGTAATACAGAGGTTAAATTACTGAATTTCTAGGTGTTCTCACTGCTTTTGTTGGAAAACCAGGAAGCACAACCCCAACTTTACATATTATTTGCATCCACAATCACGAGCATTTTCAAGACTGCACAGAGAATAATGAAAACACTTAAAAACCCCTTATGACCTGTGAAGTTCAAAAATTTCTCTAGTTAAACCAACTTTACATTGCAAAATAGTAGTACCTGACATTCTCATTGCTCAGTGGATGATGATGTCACTGAAGACTGACCTGGGGGAATGGAATTGTTATGGTGAAATGGTATGTAAGGCACTTTCACAATGGGTATACAATAAATAACTGTTGGCTGAAAATTAATATCAGGCTATCATACTAGGTAATTGATTTGAGAATTCACTGCTTGGTAGAACTTATTAGTGGAAGGTTATTCTTACTTGCCTAAAAAGAAAGAAAGGAAAAAAAAGAAGCCAACAATCTAAATTTTTATCTCCCTCTCGCCCTGCCTTCCAAAACATACAAACTCTTATTCAAAGTAAAACCTCAAGTATCAGCAGGAAAACAGTGGGAAACAAACATTGAGGTAGAGAAGACAGTCCAGAAGAAGGCTGAAGGGGCTGTACATTACAGAAAATTCTCACAAGGGCTGAAGGAAACCCACTGTGGTGCTCCTTCTTCTTTAAGACAAAACCCAAGCAAGTAGCACATATTCATCAGTGTATTTTCTTTGGGAGGAGCAGCCAAGTGCTGGGACAGCCCCTTGTCCAGAAATAAGACGGCCTTAAAGACTCAGATAAGCTGTCTTTTCACTGTCCCCAAGGATCCCACCTCCCCACCCCATTCCCATAGAGTGCCAGAGTTCAAACCTCTCCAGCACAGTAAATCTAGATGCTGCTGATCTTCCTCAAGGACCCTCTCTAGCGTGACTACAGCCATAGTACTGCAGGGCAGACAGACAGAGATCTGGACAGCATGGCAGTTAAACTCACCAATATCTGTATCACACACACCTTACATTCTGTGAAAACAATGACACTGTCATGCTAAGGATGACCTGAGTGTGCCCAAACCACTCAGCACCTGTGAAAATCTTAACAGCTCTCTGAAACATCCTCTCTGCAGCGTTTGACAAAATGTCCTTCGCACAGTGAGTCCAAGTATTCCACAGGAATTGATACAGATGGGAGAAGCAACTGAAAGACTTTCAGGAGATTTGATGTGTTAAGCATGTTTCCAAGTTGCCTGCTTTCGGATTGCTTCACTGTCACGCAAATAAACATTTATTGTGACTGATCGATGAGGGAGAGGGGGGTGCATGGCACAGATGCCCAGAGAATGAAATTTCCAGTCACATTTTCATGTCATTGAAAGGTAAGATATACCTCACTCTTGACACGCTGCTCATTTTGAACCTGGGCTATCTCGGGGTTCACTGCTCTGTAGTCATTCCTAGAGCATGGTTGGATATTAGAATGTCTTGTGCAGTCAAGCCTGGCTTAGACTTGCAGCTGTGTATCAAAAGGAAAACAAATGAAGGCTGGTGCTCATTAAATTATTATCCATGCATCAACATATAACGAGCCATAGCAAGTTGTAATTCATATGTTTTTTGCCACAGCTGGCAGTTTATGGTTATCACAGGGCATGGTCTCGACATGTTCCATCTTCCTACAGAAAGCAGATATTGCTTCTGTGAAACATATTTGTTTGCCCGACACCTTGTCTTTCTCCAGGTCCAAAATATAATTACTACTAGCTGCTTCTCTATCCTTTGGGCTCCTTGGGATCTCACCTTCTCAACACTACTGACAGAATTTTTCTTCTAATTGAAACCCCCGATAGGCATTTTAGCAGCTAATGTATGTGATTACAACCACTCCAATGGCTGTCAACTATATAATTATAGGAAATCTAATTTTTCTTTGTCTGAGGTTTCCGTTATCTGAAGTTCCCTGACAGGAACGGATGAGCAGCACCAAAACCACAAAACCAGACAACACATTAACAAGATACCTCAATATAAGTCATAGTTACGAATACTAAAATATTTTTTAAAAAAGGAAAAATTTAAAATCAAGGAAATAAGTAGTAATTTTTAGGACAAATCCTGAAGAGGTGGATCTCATTTAGTTTAGATGTTTGCTTAAGGAGGACAAAAGCTGCTATCCACAGAAAGCCAGCAGAAGACAAAAGAAGCAATATCCCAGGAATCTCTCTGGATTTTTAGGAGGTCCTAGGGCACAACATTTTCACAGCTTCTACTTGCAACAGCAAAGGGATGAGGGTTTCACCATCTAGGATTTATTTTGTTAGGCATCTTCCATCTTGCTAGAGGGGAAGATGCTACAGATAGACACTGGTTTTGCCAAAGAAAAGGTTAAGAAGTGTTGGTTAGACAAATACTGGAAAACACTGTTTCCTACAATCCAAGGGAATTTATCCTCTACATTTAAGCTGTTACTACCTAGTGTATAAGGAAGGGTTTCTAAATGTATAACCTACATGAAGGCTATTTAAATCCAGGCAAGATCTGGGTTGCAAACAGTCTGCCTGAGAGAGACTATGCCTGTCCCAGATGTCTGATGACCCCTGCATTCTTCTCACACATATCTCGCCTCTCACCATTTTGACCAGGGACAAAATATAGTACAAAGTCAGGCTGCAGGAGTAGCATGCACCTTGCTGCCCTGCGAGAACATGGAGACAGCATGCCGGCTAACAAGACTAGAGTAAATCTGTTTACCTATATAGATACAATCTCTACCTAAATAGACCTCAGTAGATATGACTTCAGCAGCTTTATTCAGCATATTAGCAAGGAAGCCATTAAGAGTAAAGAAAAATATCATCAGGGCTACAGAGCCAAGCAGAAATTATTCACTTCAGGACAAGTCCTTCAGCCTGGATATTTCCCTACAAGTAGGGTGTAATTTCATAGACTCACTCTGATCCCATAAACCTGGATATACCGTGCTGGGTTTGTAATGTGGCTTCTTTAAGAAGCAGTTAGAAATTTTCCTGAGGGTCCAGTAAAGTAAATCCCAGCTGGACTCCCAAGGCCAAACTCCCAAACCATGTTACTGACAAGGCCGGACGGGCCAATCAGCACCAGTCACAGCACCTCTGGGAAACACATTTTAGAGAGAAGAAAACACAAACAGCCCCTAACATCTTCTCACTCCCAGAGAAGGGAGTGAGAAGATGTTAGGAACTTTGCAGACACCAAGGTCAGTGAAGGGGGGGAGGAGAAGGCTCTGAGAGAATCACAGAATTTTTAAGGCTTGAAATGACCCCTAAGATCATCCAGTCCAACCATTAACCTACCGCCACCAAGTCTACCCTTAGACCATGTCCTCAAGCACCGCATCTACCCGTCTGTTAAACACCTCAAGAGATAGGGACTCAACCACCTCCCTGGGTAGACTGTTCCAATGCTTGATGACTCTCTCAGTAAAGAAGTTCTTCCTAATATCTAACCTAAATTTTCCCTGGTGCAACTTGAGGCCATTACCTCGAGTTCTGTCGCCTGTTACTGGGGAGAAGAGACCAACCCCCACCTCACTGCAACCTCCTTTCAGGTAGTTGTAGAGAGCAATAAGGTCTCCCCTCAGTCTCCTCTTTTCCAAAGATTCCCTGTGGCCTGTGGAGAACACCATGGTGGGGTGGGTGTCCTCCCACAGCCCACGGAGGATCAAGAGACCCCACTTGTAGCCCATGGAGAGGTACCTGGGCCAGGCAGGAGCCCACCATGGAACAGGTGGAAGAATATGGAAGAATCTGTGACCTACATACGAACAAGCCCCTGGCAGCACTTGCAGCCCACAGAGGGTGACAGAGGCACATGCATAGCAGGTTTTCTGGTGGGGTGGGGCTTGTGACTCTGTGGAGGATCAGGCTGGGACCAGCAGTCTGGGACTGAGAGACATTTTATGAGTTTATAGCAGTGACCCACAATGGGGCAGTTGGTGAAGAGCTGAAGCCCTGTCAGAGAGGACTCATGTGGAAAAGGTCATGGAGAACTGTCTCACATGGGTGTGACCCCACGCTGGCACAGGGAAAGAGTGTGAGAAATTCCTGCCCCAAGAAGAACAACTCACAAGGAACTGACCAAAGACTGAAGCCTCCATTCCCTATTTCCCCCACTTTCCCCTGTGCCATGCTGGGGAGGAGAAAATCATGAATAAAATAAAGTCTGCAAAGAAGGGAGGGGCGAGGTGTGGTGTTTTAAGAGCTGTTTGCACTTCTCATTATCTGATTCTGGTTTCTCTCTGTGTGTAGTGTAATAAATTACAGTTTTCTGTGTTGAGTCTGTTTTGCCCCTGACATTGATTGTGGAATGATCTCTCCCTGTCCTTATCTCAACTCCAAAGCCTCTCAATATGTGTTTTCTCCCCTGTCCAGCTAAGAGGGGAGTGATAGAGTGACTTTGGTGGGAGTCTGGCCTGCAGCCAGTGTGAAATCACAACACATATCCTTCTTAGTTTACGTAAGCACCTGTATGTCCATTGATGTCAGAAAAGCTATGGCAGCTTAGACCAGCTGAAGATAAGGTTCAACCTTGGTATGACATATGTAGCAACAGACATGAGATAAAAGAAGAAAGTACTCTTAAACCACAAATCAATAAAAACACTACAAATTGTTGCAAGCTCATACCTAAGTGTCTTGCCAAATTAAGTAGCATCATACTGGATTTGCAATGTGAATTTTTAGGGAAAACAGCCACCATCATTTTATTCCATCTTTGAGCCCACAGTTTCCAACACAGCAACATTGAGGAAAAGATGGAGCAAGGCACTGATGGGACCTACAGCTTATGTAATTAAACTTTCTCCACAAATTGCTCCTACATTATTACCAGACTCCACAGCCCCTGGTTCTAGTTGTACAAACACAGAACATTCTTTTAGGCTCTGGAAACCATGCATATATTCTGTGTGTGTATGACTCTCTAAAACGTTGGATACTGCATGCTAATTCCAACAAAATTTTCCAGAAAATAAGAGAGGCCTGAATGTATTAGAGGACCATGTGTAATGAATTCAGATAAATTTCACAGAAAGAAGTAAATGTGTCGAGGAAAGAGACCAAACAAGGTCCTTGACTAAGGCAAAGACAGCAGCATTGGCAGCTGCACTGTTGTATACCATAGTGCACACAGGAGCTAACCATACATTTCACAAATTCATTGCTCATGGAACAAACTATTTCCTAGTTTTTGTGCTCTTATCTTGCATGAATATCTTTTCCTCACCTGGTTCCAAAAAAATAAATCACAATGTATTTCAACACTGTGATATCAGAGAGGAAAAGATGACTTCAAAGGCCAGCTCTCATGTTCAGACTCATATGACTCATACTTTGCAGACAGACCTTATCTTTCTAACACACCATCCCCAGACTGGTAGGTATGAACAACCACAAACTTTTTAATTATTTAAAATCTAGACAGAGTAGTCCAGACTGACAATTTCAACAGTAACAAAACCAAACAATTAAATAGATCCTTAGTTTTTGCTGTCATGAAAATGGCCAAACTCTGTAACTCCTCAAACAAAAAGAAAACAAATTTTGATGTACTGTTGGACCATGAAGCTGAATTTCAGCTGCACCTGAAACCAGACTGAAATGAAATGCTTTCATGAAAAGTTTTGAGAAAGCAGTAGAAATTCTATCTTCATTATGCTACATATATATGATATAGATATATAGCTAGACATATATTCTCACGTGCCTACAACACTTCAAAATATGGGACCCTTGTGCTTATGCATGGTTTGGGATTCTCTGATGTTACACCCATTCAATTTTTGATTTCTTATTAAAGAGTAATATAAGGAAAATGCTATGTAAAATTTAATGTTTTGATAAAGAGTAAAGATTGTGGCCATGTTTCCTTCAAATCCACAATAAAAGGTAAAGGCAAAGGTATAGCATACAAGCAAACCCAAGTCCATTGAAAGTCACTTGCATTGAAAGCAGGCTAAGAACAGTTTGCCTTTCTCAGAATTGATCTTGTGTTGTTTGCTTAGTCCAGCTTCTGGGTAACACCTTGTGGTAATTTCTTTCCTCAGTCATGGATTATCACTATCAAGCTGATACAAAGGCTCTAACACAAGTGAGTTTATTGTTTTCAATATTTTCATTTAAGCACTTTAATCAATATCCTCCAAGACAATTAAAGGGCTCAAACAGTTTCTGTGAGGAGTTTTTCCCTCAGAGTCATTCTATTTTTTGTTATTATTATTATTGCTATTTTGTATTAATTCCTGTATTTCTGTTATTTTTAAAACTAACAAAAAAAAGTTGATGCCATTTCCCAAAATTCATCCTCTATTCTGATTCTTGGTTTATAAAAGAAATTAAATTTGTCATGCTGCTATAGATCATTTGCACTGCAGTGCAATGTCCCATCTGTGTGTCAAGTACAAAACAAAAGCATTTTGTGAAAAATTGCTAAAGTAGTAATGATTTTTGTCCTCAACTCTTTGTTTTGCCTTTCAATAAAGAAGGCGACATGTGCCACAAATGATATATTATTGTTTAAGTACAACCCTAGTAACACAGTGCATAACCAAAACCATGTTTCACAGCAGAGAAACTATAGTTTACTGCCCCTATGGCTCTGATGAGAATATAATGTTCTACAGTTTATAAATGCTTTGAGGTCAACAGATGATTTACTTCAGCTTGTTCATCCAATGAGCAGGAGGTCCAAAAATATATCAAGCTATTAGACAGCCCACTGGAAGCTTGGCGGAGGCTCCCAGTGATGGAAAGCATGCCATGGAAGCCTCTCTGTCAACTGGAGATGAGATAATTAGATCCAGGTAATACATTGGAGCCCCATCAGGGAACAGGACAGCAAACATGTCATCTTTATGACTTCGTCTCATCCTCCCCAGCAACACTGGCCTGAGATAGTAAAAAGTGTGAAGGATTCATCAGTTCCCAGCAAAAGCACAGCAGTGGGATAATCAAGCTATCATCTCTCCATCATCCTCATTATCCAGAGACCTGGTGTTCTGCATAAACAGCAAAACAACATCAACAGTAGATTGACGAGTCATGCAAGTTAGCTCCAGCTTTTGCTTTTATGATCCAGAGTAACTTCACACAACTCTGATGGGTTGGAATCTGATAACATCCAAAAAAGCATGAGAGCCCACACACAAGTTACTAAAACATTTCATGCCTGAGTGTCTTGGAAACCTGAGTTTTAACTCTATGACTAAATATTCCCTAGCTACTGGTGGACAGGAACACACCTGAATACTGGGGTAGCAGAGTGATTTTATATGGTATGTTCAGCTAAAACCATAACAACCTGGCCTTTTCTCTCACAGACATTGCTACATGGACATTTTTGGAGGACCCTCTAGCTGGAACTTGAAAGTGCAGCATTGCTACAAAGGGGAATCCCAGCATATTAGAGTAGCTCTCACTTTGCATGAGAATGGTAACTGAAAATTTTGTATCTATTCGTGCAAAAAGTGTATTCAGAACTAGATGAAACACTTAGAAGAAGCTTATGCTTTCCTTAGATACATATGCACCCCTGAAAACTAGAAAAAAGTATAGAAAAGTTGTGGTCAGAAACCAAAATAACTCTGAATACAGTCAGTTTATTCTAAAATGGTCATATTTTCTATATTGCAGATTTTTATGTTTGTAGAAAAATCAAGAGGATACGATCACAGTCATGATTGAAACTATGTTAAAAATACGGTCTTGTATGTGCACATTGATTATTGCCAATACCTAACTTTATTTATATAATGTATAAATATATACACACATAGATAGTAAAGTTTCTTTTCCCATAAAGCACACAGGTGACTTACATTTTGTCTCCTTTCCTGGCAGTTGACATTCAGAAAAATCATTCTTCTCCCTTCCTCTTTCCTTCATTCACACAATACACATAGGTAAAGAAACATAATTATAGGGGGAAGAAATGAAAATAGAATTATGTATTCCAGCTACAGAAGTTCTCTTGAAGCTTGGTCACTGGTAACAGCAGCAGAGTCCCTCCCTGGAGAAGCGGATGGACTAATTTTACGCACTTATCCACACATGCACTAAATTTCTTTACCTTTACTGACTTTATGTTCTGTAGATACACCAGAAGAGGAAAAAAAGAGGCAGCTCTTGCATGCTGGGAATGGATTAACTCCATTTCACACTTCGGTCTAGAATCCTAAAACACAAAGCCATGAAAATCCAGGATCATCATGATCAAGTGTAGAGGTTGAAATGAAATTTCTAATGAAGCTGCTGAAGTAAAAATGAGTGATAGCCATGCCTCAGCAAACATCTACTGCCATGCCACACACCCATTATTGCTTTTAGTTCTTTGCTGAGAAAGTACATACAAAACATAAAGGGAAAGAAATTAAGAGCACTGCAACCATGAAGTAAGTTCTAAAGAGAATCACAGAAGATGACAGACAGCACTACTATCAAAAACACCAAGCTGAATAAAACATCCTGAAAGTGGAATACTTGCCATCAAAGTAAAATTGATTTTTCTTTTCTTCCCCTTTACAGCAAGTATCTCCATGAAGAACCAGGAACATAAGAGAGCAGTTGAGGCAACCAACTTTGATGTGACCAAAGGTGAGTATATTTCAGCTACTGGAAACACTAAAAGAGGAGAAATTCATGCCTAGCAGAGAAAGTACTAAGATTAAAAATGAAAAAAGCAGGGGTAGGCTAGATAAAATCAATATGACTTTTCCCAGGGTGTTCTTTTATAAACATTACTTTGGTTCTTCCTTGACCACAATATATACAGAAAATAAAATGGCATTTTTATGACTCATAATCCCAATCTTTACCTCCATGAAGTTGTTCACAAACATTCAGAAGCTGAATGGATTTAAGACTCGTACTGCAATGGCAAACCATACTTTTCTGCACCACAGTCAGGGAGGCACTTGGCATTTAGGAATCATTGCCTGAAAAAGAGAAGCTAATGACAAAGCCACAATCCACATTCATATTCTGCAATAGTAGTCATGAAGAAGGTCTTGAATGCCTTGAAACACATATCTCAGGTAGTTTGGACACTGAGAAAATGACATAAATGGCATGCTTAATGTTTCTTAGGCATGGAAAAAGTGTAACTGCAGTCTGAAAAGGACAAGGATTTAAAATTGGGCTCCATCTACCTCTGGTAACCAGAAAAAGAGTATGAAGATTACCTTTTTTCCCCTATTCTTTCTTCATTTTTCTCTATAAAGAATCACTTGTGAGCAAGAGGCGTGCAAGA
Source organism: Heliornis fulica (assembly GCA_013399135.1). Taxonomy (NCBI): domain Eukaryota; kingdom Metazoa; phylum Chordata; class Aves; order Gruiformes; family Heliornithidae; genus Heliornis; species Heliornis fulica. The sequence continues at coordinate 526,882 of VXBZ01010971.1, read as the reverse complement.
AAACAAGACTTGAAGAGCAGAAACTGATTGATCTTATGACTTAAATTGGAGAAGGGAAAGATATCTAAGGATTTACTAGCAGTGAAATATGGAATACATGCCAACTTTTGCAGATGAAATGACAGAGTGAAGGAAAAAATGGAAGCGATACTGGAGCTGGAAGACTGTAACGGAGCAGAATCAAGACTTGAGGCAACTGAATAGTAAAAAAGAGTTTGTTTTAAGACAAGAGGAGGGAAATAACTCCAGAAGGCACAGGAACAAATAAACAACAACAAAAATACCCCCCAAAAAACAAGAAGAGGTTCAACATATTGTTGTAAATGCTTTTAGAACAGCTTTTTTTTCAACATAGTACTCTAGTAGATAATAAAAAAAAAAAAGTATGCTTTGAATAAATCTGGATATTCAATACAGTACCACAGAGTAGCAGCATAAATCTGTTTGTGACTATCATGACATATCCTAAGACAACCCTCCTTTTTAAATTTTTTTTTCTTATTTTTTTCTTTTTTTTTTTTTTTATGATTCTAGGACCATGGTCCTAGATGGTACTTGCTGTCATCACCTTTGGCAAGAACCAGAGTAATGAAGAGTGAAAACCTTCTGAACGACAGGGAGGCTTTGAAATAAAACTTATTTCAATGAGCAGGGCCCACTACTGACCTAGCATTTTAGCCTTCAGAAGGAAGAGAGAGACAGGTCTTCAGACAGTGGAAGCATTCTCTACAAGACTTGTTTTTACTCTGGAGTTCTCTCATACAACTACAATGGTATTTAATTTCCTAACACTTCAAGATGTAACTACACATGAATGTAGAGCACTGTGCACTTTATGTATTAGGATGAACTTTACATCCTGACTATTTTAAAGCTTTTAAAGAAACATTTCATTCAGCTTCAAAACTCCTTGGGAAAAAAAACCCAAAAACAAACCACATATCAGAAAACCACCCAAAAGAAGTCAAACAAAAAGAACCTTTACTTGGGCTTGTCACTGGATTTCAGATTGACACAGTATTTATTCTCATCTGTATACCATCCTCTGTGAAACTATCCCAGCTCAATGCGAAAAATTGCCTCTGTCACAAGTAACACAGGAAAAAAGTGATACCAGACATCATACCCTGTAAGTGGCAGGGTTTGTGTTCTTGGTATTCTTTTGCAAAGAACAGTATGAGGAAAAAAAGGCTTCAGAAGAAAACTGAGCATTTAGAAGTTAGAATGCTGTCAGGTAAGATGTCTGTGAATCAGATGGCAAAAATTAAGCTGATGAGTTGTACTGTCAGTAAGCAATGATGTACTTTATTAGTCCAGGAATGGACTAATGACATCTACTGCATATAAAACTACCTATTGCATACAGAACTGATGATTTCTTAAAGTGTAAAGATCATTCATTTACTGAACAGTAAGAAAGATTACCTCAAAATAAGAGATTTTATTTTATAAAGAATGATGATAGAAGAAACAAAAGAAAATAGTGGATCACACATTTATCCTATGCAATACTAGTCTTTTAATGATGACAACTGAATCTTACAGTGTATTCTATATATAAATTTCATACAAGCTACCTACAAGCCTTCAGTAGACCAAATTAATTAAAGCTATAATTTCTCAAAATCATAGATTATTTTTTTCCTTGCCATTACCACATATTAATACATATGCATTTTTTAATGTGAATGACACAGACAGAAGATCTTAGAAATGTAGAGACAATTCAGTCTAAAATACTATTTTATTACCTTCCACATATTTGGTGCAATAAAGTCTAATAAGTGTACTTTTACACTGACACCGAGCAATGAGAGGGTCAAGTCAGCTCAATATACCTGGCAGACTAGTACAAGTGTCTGCAATTGTATTGTAAATATTACACAGAGGACATTTAATGAGTGAGAATATGAAGGACTATTCCAGAAAAGGTATTCAAATTTACCATGAAGGAAAACATCAGAAAATTGCAACAGCCATATGTGTTCAAATACCTGTGAGCGTAAAATGTAAAATCTAAATCAAGGAGGTGTCAACACTTTCTATTTTGATGTGGTTCAGAATGATAGACAGGAGATATGTAACATGCACATATGAAGTGCCTTAAAATGTAAGTGCTTATCAAAACCTATAAGAATTATTATATGGCAATTGTTAAACGTGCGGACCATTTGTTAAGTGCTCACATAAAAAGTAGAGTAGACACCCAATTAGTTTGTCACAATTCTTTGAGCTCTCTTCCTCAAGACTGTAGATAGCACGCACCTTATGACACTGTTGAAAGGAGATTATAAATAATGCAATAAAATGGAAAGTGTTACTAAGGTAAAACTAAACCCTGGGATCATGTAATTATTTTTTGTTGTTGAATAAACTGTATGCTACAGTTTATTCAGAGCTCTTACACTTCTGAATCATCTGATACAAGCCGTTAGAAAAGCTACCAGGTCCATGGTCTAAAGCCCAAGATTGTCTTGTTTGTATATGCCAGAACACCTCCAAAACCAGAGCTCTTATTCTAATCTTCAGTCTAAAAAGGTGTTGTCAAACATTTTCCCTAGCAGAAACTGAGGCGTTTGGGCTGAACCAGCAGGGGCTTCTGTGGCTGTTGCTCGTCTTTGTCACAGAACTTTCCTGAAAATGCATGTTGCCCAAAGACAGCATTTGTCAGTAACTGTCTTATTTAAGTTCTACATTCCAACTACTTTACATATGCTACATAGTCCTGCCAATACATCCCAATACAGCTGTAACTTGGCATGTGGCAAAGAGAAGTTAAGCTAGCAAAGTCTGGATCAGAGGCGATGCAGAGTTCTTCCCTTTTGAGCGATGTGGGGCACTTGCTCACATTTCACAACCTTGGCAGACCAAGTGTGACAGCGCATTCCAGATGCAGCCTGCTGCTGTCTAGAGATACGTGGCAGTGACTCGCTAGAACTTTGCAGTCCTCTAGAGCAAAACAGGACAGACACAGAGAAGATCAAGCCCCCTTTGGACAGCACTCAGCATGAAGTGCTGGGCTCAGCCACCCACTGCACCGATGCTCCGATGGCAAATGGACTTTGCAGATGCAGGATCACACCAGCACGGAGAGGAAGGAATCCATTGTCTCTTCATCAGCTCTCACACTGCGGTCAACTCCCAATCTATCAAACAGATGTGAACAGAAACGTGCCAGAAACAGTAGCATGGTATTGCAGTAAGTCTGCTAATTCCCCATGCTCTGTTTAATTATATGAACTGCTCAGGATACTAATCAACACATCACATCATGATGATGCAGTCATAAATGTAATTATGAAAGCAACGTGAATAATTTCATTAACTACTGTATTTCAGGCTGTCTAGTTCTCTCCACTCCCTTTGCTGGCAACATACTATGGACCTGCTCAGACTTCTGGGAATTAAGCCATGAACACATGACAAGTTTGTACTTAAACAGACAATCCTGCAGACCTGAATCAAGGAAAAAGTTACTTTGATGTCTGTTAGACATCAATGTCAGACATTTTGCCATAATTAAGACTGCAGTTTTTCAAACCCTGTGTGCCGAGGATGCTGAAATGAAAATAGTATTTGTTTTTGAAATTGTGATTCTGTTACTCAATGTCCGGAAGCAAGTCTGCCAGCAGCGCCATGGTCACAGTGTCGATAACTGTCCTTTCTGTTCCTCTCTGTTTGTAATCCAGTGGTACTCGGCAAGCTACAGCAGGAATAGCCACGTCAACTGTATGCTTTATAAATAAAGGAAAGAAACCTGGTGTCAGACAGTACATAATAATCTAGGATTATGGAAGAAGAAGAGGGTGAGAGGTTAAGAGGACAAACTACTTCCTTCACTGCAAAACCAAAGTTTTGCCTCAGATGTTTTCAATGATGCCAGTGGAATCAGCTTGTCCAGTCCTGGTACCTAAACCCAACCTTGCCCTCCTCTTCTGAGGCTGAGACCAAGGAGTCTATGATCCTCTTCAGTACACATATATACGTGTGTGAGTATATGTATATCTATAAACATTTTAAAAATATATGTGGAAAAAATATTTAAATATATTTTTATATATTTATATATATTTATATATAAAGTGGCTATCACCATATTGATTTTGCAAGGAGGCCTGAGCCAGGTGCCCACCCTCAAAGACAGCTGCTGTCTTTACAACATGCTAAAGTCTTTGTTGTTATTGAATCCAGTCTTAGAGTAGATGTGAAGAAGCCCACCAGAGCAAGTGACTTTAAAAGATAGTTCTGACTTAGTAACCACAGACTGTCTGCTGACATTATGCAAGGTGACGTATGCTGTCCTCACACTGTCATCTGTGCGTGCTATACCCCACGCTGGATGCCCAGGCAATGTCCATGCTGCTGAGTGAAGAGCAGGTGGCCCTGAGCATCACAAGCTTTACGGCATGTCCCATTTCCCATACTCACAGATCTAATGCTCACCTTAAATCTACACTCCAGCATGCTCCAGCGTATCAAGGATGCAGATGGTAGATGTGTCTGGAGCATGATTAGCCATGTAAATGCAGCCAACATCTTACATGGTGCAAATGAAGGATATTTGGCATCTGAGTGATTCTGGTCCTGAGGAGCCCACTTGTGTAATTGACTGGGTGGTTTCAAACCCTGTGGAGATAAAGTTGAACAATAAATTCTCAAAACTATCCTACCCAAATACTGCTTCTATTTACATCTGATGGAGTTTTGCTGAGCTAAATGTTAGGTTAGGGCCACTTTGTTAGTTTCATATATTGTACTTTAATGGGCTCATGCTGTAGGAACTAGAGATTAAGAAGTTAAAATACATATATTATTCAGATGAACTTGAAGAAAATCCATGACAAAAAAAAAAGAATGGTAGGTATATTGTGTTTGACTCAGGCTAATGCTAGAAGTTGCATAAAGATATTAACACAATTTTTGGGGGGCAATCTCACATGGGAAGTACATAGAAGCTGGCTTTCTAAATAAGAAGACCTATACTAAGCTCATTATATTTTTTAAATCCTTCCTTATATTTCTATCAAATATAATGACCATTTTCTGAGTTAGGAATGACCTTAAAACAGGAAGCCTGAATTACACATATAGCTGGGGGATAAGATTCAGATGAATCCTAAAGAAGCATGAACTTGCAGCTAAATTAAAACAAACACATCATTAAAAGTAGGAAAACAGTCTATTTCATTGAAGCACCACTTTTCTTGAAGGCAATTGCAGTTTAGAGAACAGTTAGTTATATTAGCTTCCTGCACTTTTCTAAGCTGAAGGAAAAGAAAAAGGAAAACAACTGTCATTGTATTTTCTAATGAAATATATATTTCAGAATCATGTTAGGGAGTTCAGAATATATGAGTGTGACTTGGACTTCTTATGGCCACACATATGTGTTGGGTAGCTTTTCCATTACAACTCTTATTCTTATTTTTACGTTTTCTAACTCCACATAAAATTTCACGGTATGATAAAAGCTGTCAACATAAGATGTCATGTTGGAAGTACACTACTAGCTTTTTTGCTCTGTTTTTAAATTTTAAAATGTTTTTAAAGAAAGTTAGGCATGATTAAGTGGAAGTGAGGCAATAATTAAAAGTCTATCAGTCCCAAGTGCTTTCTGCTCTTGTGTAACAAATAAAGAATTTATGGGTCTGATTCTCAGCTTTATGTTACTGAAACTGCAGTGATTTCAGTGGAGTTATTTTGAGTTACAGCCACAGTAAAAGGAGAATTGGGATATATTTCACTAAATAAACTTAATACACAATATACAGTCCCATTGGATTCAGTTTTAAAGAAATATAACACCAAGGGAAAAAAATTAAGAAAAAAGAAGCAAACTGGAGAGTTCTATAGGAACATTTAGCAAACACATATTATTGCAAAATTTTGCATTTCTTTGAGTTTCATGAAGAACTTGACTGAAAAAATAGCATATACACAAGAAAAGGGCATGTGATATGTTGCAAACATAAAAAAATCATCATTTATATATTTGCAAAATATAAAAAACTATATACAGAAAAATAAAGATAAATGTTTTGTGCTTAAAAAGTAGAAGCAAGCAGATTTTTTTAAAGCTTATATCATTGCAATTAACACTTTTGAAACCCTGTGCTTCATAGGAATACGTTCCATAGGACTCCTTTTCCTTATCATGAGTAATAGCAGTAACATTAAGTGGTGTTTAAATTTCAGCAGTCTTAATGCTAACACTGTTCTGCTAAACCAAGCACTGGTACTGTGGAGACCTCAGAAGAATGCGTGTTATTATACAGGTTTATTAGGCTTATTACTTCCTATTGCTCTGGTTCACTGGTACTACTGCTCTTCAAGGCCAGTAGGCCTGTACACAAGTCTTAATGCAAGCAGAGCTTTACTAGCTCCAGGTTATCCTTGTGCAACTCCTTTGTTTTAAGAGGAACAGCTCACCTGCCGAGAGGTGTGTGTGACCTGCTGAACTCAACTGAGGGAAGGACCTGTGCCTTGGGTTTTCAGTTCTCTGAATTTAATGCCTGCAGCAGGATGCCAAAAATAATCTGGCCAAGGGAGTGAGGTGCTCCACAAGTGGCACACATGATCTCTCTTCCCTTCCACAAGCCACAAACTCTCCAGCCCTGAAGAACAGCAGACTGTTTCACAGAATCACAGAATATCAGGAGTTGGAAGGGACCTCGAAAGATCATCTAGTCCAACCCCCCTGCCTGAGCAGGATCACCTGGATTAGATCACACAGGAACATGTCCATATTGGTCTTGAATATCTTGTGTCCAAGAACAAAGGTGCCATTACCCTCAGCCATGCCATTGGTCTTTGCTTGCAGGCATCAGAAGAGAGTCCACAAAAACAGAGCACAGCAAGGCTCATCAGTCCATCTCTAGGTTTATTTGGGCACGAGTGGTCATTCATGCATAACTGAAGTCTGGACAAAATCCACAGATGAACGAGGTAACTCCAGCCTCTGCATTTGTGAAGAAACCATAGTGTTGCAGTGTGTCGGTCTGTGTCTCTATAAAGTCTGCTTCTTTGCTGAAGAGAATTTAATTCAATCATAAACAGTAGAGACACAAAGATTTTGTTTTTCTAGTAAGCTCTACCCTCATGTGAAGGGAAAATTGAAGTTGCAGAACAGTTTGTGTGTGGCTTTTCTGTTTTATATTAGCCTGTTAAGTATTTTTTATATGGCAAACATGAAAACATCCAATTATTTCACTCACTTTTTGGTCTGATCCATCTCATGCACCATTTTTGCATGTTAAATTAAAGTTGGTTTTAATTGAACTTTACAAACCAGCAGCAACCTTGTTAGGTTTCAAAAACTACAGTCCTTTTCTTAATTTCACTCTCATACATGTGACAGCTGGGAAAAGAGCTCAAGTAAATTCAACAGAACATAATTTTTTGTAAGAGAAATATAGAACCAGTGATGTGTACCAAGCAGCCGCACAAAGAGCAGGATATAAGGATTCTTAAAATGCACTTCTTATTTTTTTTTTAATTTGGAAAAAGATCCGACTGACAATGCAGAACATTTCAGTCATTAATAAAAACTACCTATTAGAACAGCTGTAATAAAGCAGTGAGATTTTACACCAAACAAATTTATATTTTCAATATATCTCAAAGTAAAGCCCTCCTTAAGAACTGGGAATTTAACTCCTCAATAGATATCAATCTCAGTGTCTTAGGTGAAGGCATCGGCTGAAGACTTGTCATCCCACTGAGGGCTCTTCCCTGAAAAGCTTGTTCCATTCAGATCATTTCCCTGAAACCTCCAGAAGAACATCTGAATTCAAGCAGCCCCAGCTCATTCCCAACATTTGTAACCAGCAACAAAGCGTTTGAATAAATCCAGTTTTATAGAACCAACATCAAAATTGCGATGTCAAAATATTTGGCTGGCTGAACATAATGCCCCTGTTACACATGAGCCCTTTTTCTTCTCCGAGCTGCGGTCCCCTCCTCGCTTACCTTAATAGAGCAGAAGGCATAAATATGTAGAATGTTTTGTTGTTAAATGCAGAAAATATTGAGCACTAAAAATAATACATACATTGTTTAGATTCCCCAGAGTAGCTTCCCAGGTTTCATTGCAGCTTTTGAAACTCTAGTCCACAGTATGGAAATAGTGAAGTTTAATACACTTTCATAGAAGCTCCTTGTCACCTGCTGCTGAACAAATGCAGTAAAACAACATTCTGGGACATTTCCCTAGTGTCAGAATAAATAAATAAATAAATAAATAAATAAAATTAAATTTGCTTCAAAGGCATGCAGAACCCCTTTAAAAGTTTTCCACCAATATTTTGGTTTGTATATATACCTCTCTCACAAGAATACTTACAAAACTGAAAGAGTTTGAAATATACATGCAAATATGTTCACCCAAAAATGTGCCCAAGGGATGACTGTCCTAAAACCTCTTTGCAAAAGTCTCTAAGCCAACCTGGGGTAGTAAAAGTGCCCTCTGAGTAAGGTGATCTATCACCAACTACAAACAAATAAGTAGATGAATACACACTCACAGCAGTTTTGCAAAACAATCGCAGGCTTTAAAATATGTTTCCATGTAGGTTTTCTGCCCAATTTCAAGCTAAGATTCATCTCAAATGCCTCCTCCCTCGCTCCAAAAAAGCTGGGGTGAATTCACCAGATACATTATTTACCACATCTGTCACCTTGCTGTCACCTCCTAAGACATTTTTTTTCCCCCACTGCTAACAAAAAGTTCAAAAGGGGAAGATCATCTGATTTTTCCTGACAATCCCTTTTCTATTTCCCAATCTGCAAACATATATATTTGACATATTTAGCTCTGGCTGGTTTGTTTCAGGTTTGATACTTTTCAGAAGCTTTTCTGTATGTGTGTTACCATATATGTCTCAATATGTATTTTTTTTTTTTAAAAGAGGAAAGAAAGGGGAAAAAACCATTCTGTTTCAAATAATGAGCATGTGCACCTTTTTGCCTCAGGCCTTCATACACAATTTAGCCAGAAAGCCAGGGCAGATCATGATTTAGCATTTGACATCTCTTGCCTTCAGGCCAGGGGAGACTAATACAGATTTCTGACTCTGAGCACACCATGGAAAAAAAAAGTGAGAGAGAGAGGCCTTTTATTGACTAAATGATAAAGAGGTTTGTAATGATAAATAACAGTCATTTTATTGTGGAATTCCCCAGAAAAGATGCATTCTGCAGTGTCTGAAGAAGCCTAAAAGCCGAAGCTGGTTCCCTGTGGATCCAAACCTGTTAAGCTCCAATCTTTCTGGGCAGAAATAGAGGTCGCAAATTGCATAGGACCTGCACTATTAAAACTGTATAAGCACGATACATAATCACTGCTGCATCCAGGACAGTTAGCACTAAGAGGATTAGCTGAAGGCTGCTGCTGGGTCTCTCTCCCTCAGCCTGCATCGAAATCAAGCCCGGTGCACACCCAGCCTGCTTGAGAATTTTCTGCCAGCTTTGATCGATAGTTTAATTGTAAACTTTGGGAACAATAATGGATAATTCAGCTTGAACCGTCCATTATAAGCGCTGTTGCTGAGGATGGAGCCTTCAAAATTAAACAACAGTTGTGTAATATTATTACATTTGTACCGCTCACCTACGGTTAAATTCCATTTACAAATACTGTCTTGACAATGTATGGAGTTCAATAAACATAGGCCCAGGTGGGTTGAGTGCAGAAAGGGAAGAGAAAAGAAGCTGAAGCCAATTATTTGTCTTCTATCCTGGAAAGGTTTTTATTTTAACCTCACATATTAAAACACATAGAAATGGAGATAGGGAGACAAGATATATAGAGAGATTCAAGCATAGATCTAAGTTTTGGTTACTGTTTTGACTGCAGCACCATGATGGAAACGTACCTTGATGTCCGTGGAGGGATTGTGGTATGGCAGGACCTGCAGAAAAATATTCCAGGGAAGCAGTAAATGTGCATTGCTCAGACCATGCAGCCTATGTTGGTGTAATCAAATTTTTATTAGTACTTAAACCAGTCGGTTAAGCTAGACGAGATATTTGTGCTGTCACATGGGTCATTTTCTCAAACACAAGAAGATATGGCAGCGTTCTGTGCAGAACAATCAACCCATCTTGGAAGATGAATAGACAAAATGGACAGGAATTCAGTTCTCAAGTTTTCTGGCAAACGCAATCTTCAGTATTACATAATGCAGAGACTTCCATTCAGTCTTAAACTGCATAGTGAGTAGGGGAAGCCTGTAAGAACATGGATTTTGAAATAAATGAGATGGTTATGCAGGCAAATTCACAGGACTAAGATCCAAGAGTCTTCCTAATTTTATTACATATCTCTAAATATGCATTAGCTGCATGGACAGAAGTTGTTTGAGAATGAGAACACAGTGTTAGAAAAGTAGTTCTTGTTACCACCTTTATAAGTAATTTAGGATCTCAACTTACATTTACTCCGTATCTTGGAATGCCATTAACTATTCCATCACTAACTTGAAATCAAATTAATTCCATACTCCTAACAAAACATGTGGGTTAAGAAAAAATCGCAAGGTCACATAATCTTACCACTCTTAACAAAGACAATTGATTTCCATCAAATACCTCCATGAAGTTCAACTTAGCTCTCACAGCTGAACACTCGTGTTTTGTGCTAAGGACTAGGATTCAAGGCCAGAAATATTTTGGTCTTGGTTGTTTTCTTTGTTTTTGAGAAAGTGACACTCATATACAGCTGAGTACTATGTACAAAAGTCAGCTGAGAGCAGTTCCTACATGGTCTCTCATGCCTGGCCATGTATCTCATACAGATAAATACATAATATTCTTGGTGTCTGAATGCATAATACTCTTACTGCCTTTCTTATCACCCAGTTAAGGCACCAGACAGAAAGCTGCCCAGCATGAAAAAGAGAGAGAAAAACCCCAAAGGGTTGGATTGGGTTTTGTTTGTAAGCTTGTTTTCCAACCTGAAGCTCCACTGAAAAATGAAGCAAGGAGAAAACAACCTAATGGTTCAACAGGGCCAGGAAGTTACTGAACTTGGCAAATGAAGCTGAGTAGCATTAATCTCTGCAGCAGAACCGCACTCGCGCTGTGTGTAAGCCGTTCCTGGAGAATGGCTCTAACTTTCATGGCTCAGAAGTCTTCAAGGAAATCTTAATCTCATTCCACTCCTTTTATAGCAAAGATATATTCGTTCCATCTGTATTAAGTTCTCTGTAAAATGATGCAGATGTTGGCATCATAAAGTAACTGCAGGTTTTTAGCCTTTCACTGTGGTTTTCCCTTTTGGGGAATGAGGCAAATAAAGGTTTTCTTTTCTAATCATGGGTTTATAATGCTACCATATTGCTTCCAGCTCCAACAGAGAGCTCTGCAAAGCCTGAGCTACACCAGCAAAGGCTCCCAGACACTGTAGCAAAACAAAGACCAGTTTGCAAATGCAAACTTCCTTACAGGAAATATCTGGACATTACCTATGGCTCTAACTGCGTATCCTCAGAGAGAACTGGCATCCACCATACAGGACATCATCATATAGGATCGTTCTGTCAGTGATTTTTGGCTGGGCCAAAAGCAAAATCTGTATGTAAGCAGTCCACAACTCCATAACTTGTTTTCTGTGTTCACATTCCAATCTCAGGTAAGAGCATCCACTTCCTGAAATGAGTGTCATAGGCTAGGAGAGGGCAAAGATCAGAATCTCACAGCCTGTTGGGTACCCCAACATTTTTAGGCTATCCCTCTATATTCAGTGTGACTGTGTAGGAAATTATGTGCTACCCTAATTTCCTAATAAGGTAACCAGTGTTACACTCTGATTCTAAGGTAACCAATCATTACTGTTAGAAATGAAACACCTCTGCATTGAGGACTATGAACCCAAGCCTTTATGCTATCCCTCTTCATGGGGAAAAGGAAAAGGGCAACATCATGCTTCTCAAAGTTCTTGCTGAAGACCTCCTGCAAGACTGTGGACAATTTTCCTACATCTCCCTATGCCTCAGTGACCTTATCAGCATGGTACAGATAACAATTCTGTAAATTTATCTAAGGAGATGTGCAAATAAAAGATATAAAAAATTGCATGATGATGTGCAGTTTGATTTTATATAATTTTAAATGTCCCATGTAAAATGCCTACCTTCTACCAGTTTCCTGCTACAATTTCCACAGCTGGCTTTACCTTCACATTTCCAGCTCAATCGCTTTTACACTAAAGCCCAAATACATAGATAGGTACCTACAGCAAATTGAACCAAGCTAATAATACATGGGGTTTATAGCTGAGGATTCACAGAAGACTTTGATTTATTAAGAACGTTATTTGTTTTTTTCCTCTTTAAACTCATTGGCCAAAGTTTTTTGGTTTGTTTTGTGGGGTGTTTTTCCCAAAATCTTTGGCCTGATCAGGCAAATATTAGTATAACATGACAGAGCCAGTCCTTGATTGCAAGCATAAGCAATTATTTGCAATTATAAAAAATTATAAGCAGTTATGAATGATTCTGCTTGGCAAAGGATGCTTCAGGGTTAAAAATGTGAATGGACAGAAGTTGGTGACACACAGCTGTTTTGCAGAATATGGAGGCTACAAGACAAATACAAGTGAAATCAGTGTCCAACATATTTTCCAGCTTTTGCAGGTACTTCACATGAAAAGAAATTAGGACAGAACTGTGTGTGTGAAAATAAGGGGGAAGTTGTGCTTGGCCTAGTTACCGTGGTGACTGACACAGTTCAATCTATTAAATTGTGTCCTGTGGTCACAAGCCATCAACCTGCGCTCAGCAAACAAGGATAAGTAGTTAGCATCCCCCAGAATGGAAACAATGTTATCTCATTTAGTGATTTAATAAATGCTGGAGATTTCCTTCTTCCTTTCCTGAGAAACAGATTAAGAACAAGGTACAGTGTTTGAAGGGAAAAAAGCAAGCTCTGTACGTAAGCTAAGTCCATCTTGTCGTCTAAAGTACAATTTGGCCTTCAGGAACCATTGGCTTTGCTTAGAATGGATAGATCAAAAATTACAACTATCAGCTGAAACACCACGACTCACTTTAATGTCTCTCCTTTCCTTTTCCACTTCCTGGGGGCAGCCATCACTCCCAAGACTATCCACCTTCTACCCCTGCTCACTCCCCTACTTCGTGCTCCTGTCTGTCTCCCCCACCCCACTGTACCAAATCCCTGAAATTTATTTCTATCTGAAAGCTCAACTAAGCTCTGAAAGAAAGACAAAAGCACCAAACCACTGAGATAAGGATACCTAATTATTCAGTGCATATAGGACCATTGTGTCTAGGAGCAGGGCTAATATGATCCAAAGCTCTGGTTCTGTTGCTCCAGGATGAGCTCTGATTCTTCAGACCTTTATATCCTCTTGCACATAACATGCAGTGAATGACCATGGCCATCTCTCACTCAAAGCTGGATATCGGGAGGGTTAAGAAAACATTTCAGGGGGACAAGTGTTCTGCTCTTTCTCAGCAGGGTCATGTGAAATGAACTGAACCGGCATTTGCTTGAATTTTTAAATTCCCAGATCTCCTTGGCTCTCCAATGCTTTTTTACTCAAGACTAATTTCATTCTGTTGTATCTGATAAGAGATTTTAAAATATACACATTTCTGGTAGAGATATAGTATTCATGTGGGCATCCAGCCATCCCTTTCAGAAAGAAAAAAGTACTTTTCTGCAAACTCTTTCGTTTTCTGTTTGTAGAATAAGCTCTTGGCAGATGCTGGTTAATTGATATGCACATTTCCAAGGTCACTTTATACAGTGGAAATAAATATTTCTCTCTGTTCCCTTTCTAAATCCCTTTGTTTCCCTCGTGCTGATATCTATGACAACAGGACTGTGTGTTTGAAGCATGGGGTCAGTCAAATTTTTGCAAGCACACACCTTTCCTGAAGAAAGCCTTTGCTAGCAACCCTGCAGTGCACTCTGACGGCACATACAACAGCAGGAACGGCTTGGAAAGAAGGCGTTGCGGAAATCTGGCTCGAAGAACAAACTGCAGTTTGGATGAGCCTCACTTGTTGGTAACAAGGTTTATAACCACAGGAAAACCATCACTAAGAAATACTGGTCTTTTGATTCAGTGTTTAGTAGGATCCTGTTCCATAGCCCCCAGCTCTGGCTGAGGTCCACTGCCATAATAAACCCATGATAAAGCTCCTCTTGATTTTAACAGGATGAGTTATGCCAGTTATACCACTTGCTTTTAAACTCCCTCCTGAAGTGTCCTTATAGCCAGACACACAAAATCAAGTGGCTTTATTTAGTTACTTACAGTCCTTCAAGGTTTTGTAGCTTACTGCGATTTGCTAGAAGAGTCTTGTGTTCAGCTCCAGTCTTCATCACCTCTGAGTGACTCCTGCTTCCAATCACTTGGTGGTGCTGCAGGAGAAGAAGAAGGGGCCCCTCCTGGCCTGGCCATGGGCAGCTCATTGTTCCCTCTCTTCTGGGAATGACTAATGAAAAAGGTAGCCTGGAAATATGTTTTGGCCAGTCAGGGAGGCAAATGACCAGACACTTTAGACCCATCCCAGTACTCCATTCCAGCTACGTTGGTTTCAGCACCTGTTGGAAAACAAGAAAATAGCTCCTTCAAGGCTATGAAATGCTGGGATCCATGCCCAGCTCAAGCAAATCAGGCAACTTTTACAGTGAAATGGGACATATATGTGGGATAAAAACATGCCATTTGCTGTCATTTATACTGGAGTTGCAGACAGGCACATCAAGTTGGTCGTGTGGTGATACAAAATAAACAAGAGTCAATCCAGGTCGTGACAGTCTTAAAGTGGCAAGACAAAAGAAGGTGGGCAGTAGAACAAACATTGTTATACAAGGGTTTTATATTTGGCATCAACTGCAAGAAGGGAGGTCACTGCCACAGTTCTGACAGACTTTTCTGAAGAAACCAGAAGAGGATCTTGAGCAGAGACAATGAGGAAACTTTGAATATATGTAAGCATGTTTCTGAGCTGGGGTTTCATCAAATCTGGAGAAACCAGATTGGCAGCTCCAGTCAATCATTTTAGAGGAAAGTCCTATTTAAATTCAGAGGAATAGAATAATTGTTTTGTAAATTTTCTGAAAAGAGGAGAAAAGCAGTTCCACACCCTGCAGAAGAATTATACAGGAGAACTCAAAAATGTATAGATAGGCTATCTTCTATTATATTGCACGTGATGGAAGACTAATCTCTATTAAAATGTGGATGTTTCATCTCTTAAGAAATTATTTGCAGTACAGATAATGCTCAAGTCTTGGCTAATCACAATGAAAGAAAAATCCTCATAGCAGCTTCCTCTTGACATCATCCACCTCTCTGATCAGCTCAAAATAGTGAAGTCACTGCTCTTTGGGAGCTAAGCAGACTGCTCTGCTAACAGCCTCCCTGCGTGCGGGAGTCAGGATTCCAGTCTGAATGCTGAAACCTGCAATACGCTCACACTTGTGTTAAGGCAAGTTTTCCTTACATGATGCTTTTAGGAAGATCAGCTGCTGAAGGAAACAAAGATGGCTCTAAGCTTTGGCAGTGCCTAGTCCAAAGCCCTTCAGCAAAGAACCACTCACAAAACCCAGACAATTAAATCCCTTGTGCATCCGCTTCCAGTCCTTGCTGTAGCGGCAATTCACCTTCACAGTGTTGAACACATTTCCATCTGCGAGCTGCCAAAAACCAGCATTTACTTTCGACTAGAAAAGAACTGACTTTAGAGCACAATAAAACCTCTTTTTTTCCCCCCTTTCTGTGTGGGTGTTTCTTTACTTGAAAGAAAGCTACTGTATAAAAGACAAGGAAAGCATCTTTGATGTGTGTGTGCCATTTTAAAATAAAGGCTCCTTCTCACATACTCAGAGTTTTACCAAGAAGTAGCAATTACAGGATTATCTGTTAGTTCAAACATGAATTCTTTGGATGCTGCTCTTGCCTTGTTTTGTTACTTTAGTAATTATGTTTTAAGCAGTCTGGTGGGGTTTCTTTTTCGTATTTATAAACTGTAGTTTAGTATTAAATGTGCAATCATGGAATTGCTCACAAAAAGAAAAGTTTGCTTTCTGTTCTGCTAGAACAAGTTTCAGCAAGTAGCTAATTAACATAAATATTTCTCCAGTTCCTTTTCAGGAAGAAAGAGAGTAGACAAGCAATGAATCTCTGAATGAGGTTTCGGTTTTGGCTTTCTTAAAGACCAGATGAAGTAAGTGTGCTTATTGCTCCATAAAAATTTGCATTTGGAATTTGGAAAAGCTGTTTTCATGGCATTCAGAAAATCATGCAAGCACTAATTCTTATCAGGCAAACCAGCAGCCTTTATTAGCATTCATGCCTTGATCAAGAAGATAGGTATTTTTGCCCACATAGCTGACTGCAGCCTAGGCATAACTCTGAATCAAGGCGTCTATAGGCTTTTAGAAAAGCTGGAGGTGTACGTCCTGCCAGGGGGATGGGATATGGCAGGAGATGATTTTCATTAAGGGACAGCACAGACATTCTCTGGAAAGCCACAGCCAAATGTTACAGTAACAAGGACTCAACAGCTGTCTTCTGAAAGTGCCCTCTATATACATTGGGGTAACTATATGCACCAAGGCTGGGACTCTACAAAAAAGTTTCAGCACTGGCATTTGACACAAAAGAAATTTGGTCAGTCCTGTGACTCCTTGGGAAGCCCCAGGAGAGAAGACACATAAATACAAATAACTATAAATCAGACTGGAGTCCAAAGGCTGCAAAGGTACTTTAAAGTCACCTCAGCTTTCTTTTATGCACCTTGGTCTGTAAGTTGGACACCACATCTTTCAAAGAATTTTACTGTTATAATAAACTCACACACAGAGGTTCAGCTCGAAAAAAATATGAGGGTGGGGTGGAGCAGGAGGTAATTGAAGATGTCAAACTAGTTCAAGGTTTTTTCTGACAGAGCTATTTCAAAAATGCTAAGAGTTTCACTGTCTGAAATGTAAAAACCATTTTACTTCAACATTTGTTAAGGAAAATTGTTCTTCCCAGCAGGGTAGTTTACACTTAAAAATCAACCTAAATTTCAGAAAATAAAATATTTAAAAAAAGCCCAAAACACAATAATTGATAAAGCATAGTATACAACAACAAAAAGCAAACAACAGTATATGATGGATCAAGCACACTAATTGGAAACGTTATGGTTCTTTTCTGTTTTTTTGGTTTTTTGGTTTGTTTTTTTTTAAGAAAACTAATAGTATTCTGTGCTGATTCAACCCATGAAAAACAAAATATCCTTTATTCACACCAACAGTCATAACACCTGTGCAAGGCATAAAAATAGTATTGTTCTCTTCTTGAGGAAGTCATAATAGCCCAGCGACTTACCTGAGATCACATAAGAAGTCAATACTGTTGCAGAGAATTATTCCCTTCCCTTGTTAGTGAAAACTATTAACAGGGCCATCAGGAAAAAAACCTGTCATCTCATCTTGCCTGTGTCTGCAAACAAAAAGAATAAGCCCAAGGGAAACAAGAATTGAAGGTAGATCCTATCAGAGCCATCTTGCACGCTTACAATTTCTCATTCTGAGACTATTTTGGTTTGGGATTGTTTTTTGTATTTTTTGTATTTTTTTTTTATTTCTTAAATCTATGAAAGCACTGAGCATAGACCTAATGTCAGAACATTCAGCAACACTTCACATCAGATGGGAGCCTCCTTTTTACTCAGGCTTTGATTTTTACTTCTGAGATTTCCAAAGCCATATTCTGTCTAAAATAAACAATTCCACCTACACGAGATTTTAAATTTGTTTACTTGACATGCAAACCATCAATATCAAAGAAAATAACTCTATTCTTCGATAGCAGCTCCTGGCAGATCCTGTAAACACAGTTCTCAGCAGAGCAGAAAGACCAGCGTGTTGCTGAAGAGCTCCTTGGGATGATTACACGTGCACACAGAGAGGAGTTGAAGTGTACTGATGCCACAAATCCATGCCTGCTTTAGTTCACCCTGCTTGTTATGCCTCTGCCCAGCAGGAATGCCAGAAGGGTGTTGGCAGAAGGAACTATTTTGTCCCCTCTCTAGGGAAAAGTGGAAACCATACTATTGGGTGAAACAATGCTTATACAGCTGATTTGCAATGATTGCTGCTTTTACTGCTCGGCAGCACAGCTTTGTTGTTATCCCTTGTGCACTAGGATTGTAGGCACCTGAGGTGTACAAACCCCATCTTAATTCCACAATTGTGCACCATCCACCACCCCAAGATTTTAGTCCCTTCTTGGACTCCTGCATTCCATTACAACTTCAGCAAATTAAAACAAAGACCATCTAACCAAAAAGAAAGAGGACAGCCTTTGTTCTCCAGCAAAAAGCATGCCTATGATGCCTCACAAGTAGCTCGAGCCTTTTTAAGTTTTCTGTTTGAGCAAGAGGGAAATAATTTCAGCTTTTGCAATTCCGTACATACCTCCCAGAAACATTCCAGTTCTACCCCAACCACTGAACCCCCTGCTTCCCAACTACAGGCATGTGTTAGCAAAGCTTGGATAGAAACAGGACTAAAACGAGACCACAACATTCATTTTTATCTTTGCCTCTTGGCACTGAAATGCAGGTCTAGAGAGATGCCACAAAGCCATTTTGAAAAATAGTTTCCAGAGGACAAAGCTAAAATCTGGGCTTTACTGCCCTTTGTCTTGCAGTTTGAGATTGCTGGAGATAGCCTCTGTCCTAAAGTGTTTACAGACTGCAGAGGAAGCAGACATGCAATTTGACTAAATAAGCATGAAAAGATAATGGCAGACTGAGGAACTGATCCTGTTCTGCCTGTGCTCCATACAGATTAGCACAAAATATTTAGTTCACTTTTATCTGCATAAAAATTTTGCCTGCCCTGCTGAGGTGACTCAAAATGAGCAGAGGCTATAAAATGTGCTCTTTTGATTGGAAGAGCATCTCTTGAAAAAAATGTCAACATTTACACTTCCAAAGATTACCATTTAAAATAAAACCCCCCAAAAATGCCTCCCACATAACTCGAACTATGGGGCCTGCCCTGCATTTGTGTTAGAATCTCCTTTATAAGCAAGAACTCTCTTGTGCAAAAATATGAGACAGGTTCCAAGAGGCAAATGTAGGTGATGCCTGTCTTAGTTCTATACTCCAGGGACAACCAATGTGTCAGGAAAATGATATTGTATATCCCCACACACTGTGAAAGACCACTGTGAAGACCGAGACCCAAACTATTGCTAATGAAGCTTCTTCAGGAAGAGCAGGCAGCAGTTAGAGGGAGGCCCACCAGCCCTGGCTGAGTCAGCACCTCAGCAGAGCTGCACCAGCAGTAAAACCCTGCAGGTGAAATGCATGAGGGGAGTGGAGCTGCTCAGAATACTTTGCAAAATGTGTGCTGCTTTTATGGCCAAAGTCCCTCACAAAGTCACATCTCAGTTTTCTGGCTTGCCCAAGCTGGTCTGGGCTACTGTACCCTAAACCAGACACACACACAAGGTGTTCAACAATTTACTTTTCGTTGCCAGTAATTAAAAAGAATGTCTAATCCTAAAAATAGCCATGAAACAAAGTTGTGTCCCAGGTCAACTTTGGTTGCAGCTCTGTCCTAATTACTACCTGCCTGCTCTTGTTGTCTGACTCTATGCCACAAAGAATACGCAATTCAAGATACTCAATGTGTGTCTTGAGAATGTCAAAGAATTGTGTTCATGTGTATCAAAGTTGGCTTTTAAAAAGCAGAATCCTGCACTATTCTCTGAGAACTGTTATG
Organism: Heliornis fulica; assembly: GCA_013399135.1. Lineage (NCBI taxonomy): Eukaryota > Metazoa > Chordata > Aves > Gruiformes > Heliornithidae > Heliornis > Heliornis fulica. The sequence continues at coordinate 507,121 of VXBZ01010971.1, read as the reverse complement.
GTTCATCAGTTGTCTGTCAGATCTCCTGTCACATTCAAATGAATTGACAAAAAATCCCATTACAAGATGCAGAAAAGCAGTTTCTTCCTGCAATCACATTCTGTAAATATTAAATCCAGGCTACAAGAAACAATTTGACAGCAGTAAATTCAAGAGAGACACATAATGGTTGTAATATATTACATTTGCAGTAAGATGTTATAATAGAATAATAATTTCTAATTAATTCATAATTGTATACCATAGTTTTCCTTTCTAACTTTTCGATGTGAAGTAGTAACTCTAACCACATACACTGGAGTTCCATGAAAGAAACCCAAGGACTACACACTGAGTCGTATTTTATCTGAGTGAGCATGAACAAAAGCCATCGCTAGCAGTGGACAAACTTCGATCACCCAGAGCAAATATCTAGCAGGACCAAACCAATGGGAACTCCTCTTGGCCTGCATCCCTTGGGTTCCTCATCATGAAAATCAGCAGGTTGACCAGAGTTGAACAAAGAAAGGTGAAGTTGTATGCCAGACTTCGGAAAGATATGGGGTTAGAACATTTTCTGTGTGACATATCTGTCTTGAGATCCAGAAATACCTCTAGGTCTACTGGTTGAGACACAACCATAAAGGCTAAGCAACAGGAAAAAAAGATGCCACAAACCCATCCTATTCCAATATATGATTAGAAGTATTTTTCCACTTTGAGAATGCAAGAAGAGCTTTCTTTTACTACAAACAAGCTTTTTCCAACAATCATGTTAGTGGAAAGGAAAAAATCCCGTAACTTCTTGTGTGATCTGAAAAACATCACAAAACTTGCAGCCACAGTGTGGGGAAAATTCCCATCGGAGTTCTGCCCACACAAGGCCTGAAGCCTCAGGCGAGAATATTTAGTGTTGGAGACCACAGGAATCAGGGATTGAAGAGATCTACTAGGCTTCCAGAGCCAGGTCCCTTGCAGAAATGTCGCAGGACGGTAATAGTGGGTGATTCACAATTTAGCAATATGGAAGTTGTAAAATATTGTCACAAGAGGAAACATTAAAAAAAAAAAGAAAAGAAAAAAATAATTTAAATCAGAAGTCAGAGGCATCCAACATCTAACCAAGAGTTTAGAGAAGTGTTTCAACTGAAGGGTTAGAAGGACCCAAGGTTTCCACACACACAGCTCTAAAGCAAAGCAAAGACTTAAAAGTGACTTAAAAGTTGTTGAAAATATACTGCAGTTGCCTGAGTAAAAATGGGGTCAGAGGATACTAATACCTTAGAAAAGATTAGGAAATACTTAGTTGATAGCATGGTAAAAATAAGCAGCCTGCTCATAGACAAAATAAGAATGAAATCATCTGAAAGTACTCACATGGTAACAAGCTATGATTATAAGTGGTATATGGAACAGTATTGACCCATTCAATAATTTATTAGTCCTTATTGGGCAATGGTTAACTTATACTAATCATTCTTTCAATATATTTTTATACGAAATGTGAATGAAAAAGTGCTAGTGGCAATCCTGGATATGAGAATAGCTCCGTTACCAGTCTGACACAAAAATCCAAGCAAGATCTATAAAACAGGCAGTTGAACATAAATTCTATCATGTAAACTTATGAGTTTCCAATGAATTAGGATTGCTCAGGGGGGTCAAAAATTCACTTAAAAGAAAAAAAATAATTTGGATAAACAAGACATCTACAGAAAAAGTTCTGATAAAATGTAAGAAGTGAACAAAGTAATAGATTATAGGAACATCTTCCAAGATTTAGAAATTTGTTAACAGTTAGCAGTTTAGGAAGAAATAGAACATGTGTCCAACAAACTAATTAAAGAAAATATATGATAGAGAAAAGTAAGGTAAAAGTGATGTGGAAGAGCCTGTTAAATTATGTGAACAAGCCAAAACTAAAGATTAATAGGAGGTTTAAAAGGACCCAGCAAACCTAGTGTACCGTGTATTTGAAATTCAACACAGAAAAGGAACATTAACTTTCTCTGAAAGATAAAGGAAATCAGTTAGAGCACACAGAATAAGTAGCTACTCCAGTGAAAAAAGTAAAAGAAAACCTGTAGCAAAAAGAATTTACACAGCTGTATGAAGAGATCTTATTATTGACCAACTTCATACATGAAAATAGGTTCCATTTATGAATCAATATAAAACCAAAATAATAATTATTTAGATTTATTAAGTTTCTTTTAAAACTAACTTCATTATGGTAAACTCCACATCAAAGGAAATGTAGCAGAGAGAGAAAGGGCACAGAAATTACTAGAAGTACTGAAAAACTTCCCCAGAAGTAGAAATGAGAAAGTTTACCACTGCTTCCATTGAGAGAACCACTGAAAGGATTTAATATAATAGGGAAAATAATGGGTACAGACAGGCAGCTGACAGTGTCGCTACAGGCTTCGTGTGGCTGCAGCTCCCTTTTTCATTGGGCTCAGGGGAAACGCAATCTTCACTCCCAACCTTCTCACACAGAACAAGAAGTTGTGTCTACCCTGCAGCAGGCCAAAGTGTGTGAACGCCAGCTCATCCCTCTTAACCACCCATACTTCACAATACTCGTGGCTGTATGTATGGCTGAATAACCGCCGACAGTCTTAAATGCATAGTTGTGTCTCTTTATCATTGCAGTTTTGGGACCGTGGTTTACAGACAGACAAGCTTCTTTCATCCTGTAAAATACCTGAGCTTGTGGGGATTGACAGAGAGAACACAGATATTATCTATTATTACTTACTATTATTACTATTATTATTATTATCTGTTTCATTAATAGTGTAACCGCTGTTCAGAACATATTTATTGACCATTGTTCAGAATATATTGTTTTCATCTTCCATTATTTTTTAAGTAAATCCCAAAGTCATTAAGGTATCTTTATCCAAGCAAAACTTTAGGAATTTCTGAACGAAAATGATTCAAGGACCACAAGAAGTGGGTCACAAGAAACAGCTTTTACTTTCGCAGCAAGCTTTTATTACTGTGGGCACCGATTCAAGCCTCGCCTTAACAGGCAAGAAATGATGAGTGAGTTAACAACACAGAATTGCCATGCTGAAAGACAAAGGGAACTGTTCAATGCAGGTGCAACATTTCTGGGGGCTCGAGGCACAGAAAGTCAGTTCTCATAAGTAATCATCTTCTAACACTGCTATTATTTCAGGTGCTCATCACTATTTACATGTTGTCATTATTTCCTCATCTGACCACTACAGAAAACTCCACAGGATTTAGATGATGATTGTAAAAATTTGCATGGATTATTGAATTAAATTATTCTTTTTTTTTTTTGCTTGGGAGGTGAGGAGGAGAAAAAGAAGCTTTCTGCCATTACTCAGTGAGTTTATTACAGATGGTTCACAAAACAAAAATTACATGCTTTGCTTGTATGTTGTGTGGCAAACTTGAAACCACAAGTGTTTACATGTGCTGCACGCATACACGTTGGGGTTTTAATAGCTGGTTGACAAGAGATTAAAGGCAGAAATATGGCATTTTATTAAAGCAAACATATCAGTATGCCTACCATGATAAAATGATCTAGTTTTCTTCAGACACAAAAGTTTCTGTTGAGTGATACCTTTGAAATTCCTTGAGGGCACCCTATTATTCACTTTCCTCAGCAGAGAGCAGCTGCAAATGGTCTCCAATTTTCAAAGAGTATTGCCTGGTCATTCTTTACTGTCAAAATGAAGAAGAGCATAAAAGTTAAGTCAATAAAGTAATATGAAATGCTTAATATAAAAATTCAAGAATGAATGATTAACCATTAAAAACTTACAGTAGCTATTTCAGCCAGGAAAAAAAAATTAACATTTCCCTTGAAACCTATTAACACTCCTTGTAAACAATATTCTTTCTTGAAATATATGACCTTTCCTAATGCTCTCCATACATATGGCATTTTTCTTATATCCACTTTACCTTCACTGATATGCAGCTGAATTCCTCAGGAGAGGGTGTTTAGAGCCCCTTCCTCTGATGCACTGAAAAAAATGTATTCTTTTATTGCATTCCCCTTCACAAATACACCTAATCTTCAGCTTTAGATCTTAAAATCCTTTCCTGAGCCGAGAGTCACATGACCCGCTGTCATTGTTGACGTGCCACCACCATTCCAGCCACAGTCAAGAGTTGAACATAAAATTGATCTCGTTCATTTGAGCCAGTGGTAGTGACATTTATGTATGGCAGATGAAAAAACCACACTTCCCTACTGCATTTACCAGAACAGCGTATTTAAAAATCACACAATTATCTCGACACCTAAGTCTTAATCAAAGACAGAGAGACTGCTTACCCTGAACACTAACTGCTGCTCAGAAGACAGGGAATATGATCCAATTTTTAGGAAAACACCACCACTCTGTGCCTAATTTCTGGGTTTGCTCAGCCACCAATGTGTCCTCAAGTGCTGAGCGTGCAAACAAGTCAAGTGCAGGGCATCAAGGGGACAAATGATACAGAAGCTGTCTGTGTATTTGAGCCTGATAGATGTGTTGATCTAAAGCCATCAGAAGACAAATCTAGGAGTATTCATAGAGTCAGAACCTGAGACTCCAGAGGCTCCACAGTGACAATGCAAGCCAAAACATGTCCTAGAATCTTAAGGCAGTCTGTAGCTCGCTTGAAGCAATTACATCATTAGAAAGAATTTATGACTAAAATGATTCAAATATACAATGATGGAATTAGAAGGTGCATGGCAAAGGTGAGCATATGTGTTGTAGAAAGTCATAGTATGAGCACCTGATTGAAAAAGATGGCAAAGGAACAGAACTTCCAGTGCTGGATTCTACCTCGTTCATAGTAAGCAAGTGACTGTCACTGTGACTGACTTCTCCTTCAGCTTTTCCTTCTTACTGGGCTTGCTTGGCAAGGTTTTGCATGTTAGTGTGGGGAGGGGAAGAGGGAGCAGCTCCTGGGGTGGATTCTGTAAGAAGATGCTAAAAGCTTCCCCCATGTCTGACAGAATCTATGCCAGACGGTTCCGAGAGAGACCCATCACTGCCTGAGGCCCAGCCCATCAGCAATGATGGAAGCACCACTAGGATAATGTATTTAAGAAAGGTGGTAGGAGGAAACTGTGGAAACAGCAGTGGAGAAAGGAGTGAGAATATGCAAGAGGAACAACTCTGCAGACACCAAGGTCAGCGAAGAAGGAGAAGCTCCAGGTGCCAGGTCAGAGATTTCCCTGCAGCCCATAGAGAAAGCCATGGTGAGGCAGGCTGTCCCTCTCCAGCCCATGAAAGTTGATGGTGGCGCAGATGCCCACATGCAGCCCTTTGGAGGACTCCCTGGTAGAGCAGGTGTACACACCTGAAGTAGGCTGTGACCTCATGAGAAACCTGCACTGCAGCAATCTGCTGGCAGGACCTGTGGCCCCACGGGGAACCCACACCGAAGCAGTCTGGTCCTGAAGGACTGAACCCTGTGGAAGGGACCAATTCTGGAGCAGTTTGTGCAGAACTGCAGCCTGTGGAAGGACTCATGTTGGAGAAATTCTTGGAGGACTGTCTCCCATGGCAGGCACCCCATTCTGGAACAAGGGAAGTCAAGGAAGGAAGTCTCCTCACCTCCTGAGAAGGAAGGAGTGGCAGAGGCAATGTGTGATGAACCTCCTTTCCCACATTAGAGAGACACATTGCTCGTGAAAGTTAAGGTAACAATGGTTTGGAAAAAATAAAACCAGCAATAATAAAAATATTACCAACTAAATCAAACTCCTTCAGTTAGGAAAATGCTCTCTAAGGAGCATAGCAGAGCTCAGCTCAAAAAATCCATATGACTAATACATGGAGATCCACCTGTAGTTGCAGCAACTATAGAAGGCTAAGGAATACAGAGCATAAGGTGTAGGGTCTGTTGCATATGTCGTTTAAGAAGATAAATTGTATTCTGACTTCAGACACAGGTGTCTAAATACAGATATAAAGGCAGATAAAGACATATCCTAATAAGCTTTCTGGTTATCTGTGAAACTGGAATTTCCACTTCACTAACTGCTTGTGAAATAGTGATTCTCTGTTAAAAAAATAAAATTCTACATTTAAAAAAAAAAATCTATGTTACAAAATACATAAACCAAGGATCTTATGTCACACAACAAACTGTAGTGTTCGGAAAATTGTACTAAATACAAGGAACCAGGGGATTGTCTTTAGTGCACAGCCTGAACCCTACCAAAATACTCCATCACAAGTCTTGCTCATGCATAGCAATAAGCACCTTGAACAACTTCTCTCAAGTGCTGCTCAAACATTGCCCTGGAGAATGGGAAGATGCACCCACCCTCTTCACTATACAACAAAATGTGGTCAAAGGAACGTCACGTAACACCGGGTATATAGAAATCAGTTAACTAAAACAACTCTCATTAACAGGCTAAAGCAAGGCCAAAAATCAGGCCTTGTTTTTCTGTTACTTAGTAGTTTTTTGCAGAAAGGTTTTGTTAAATGTTAAGTAGATCATTCAAGATGGCAATTTAGAAATTAGAAAACTAAGAATTTTACCAGTGGATATTGCATTTGCAGTCACATTTAAAGTACAGATTGTAAAATCCACATTGCAACTGGTGGATCTTTCGATCTAGTTGTAGTATTACAGCATTTACTCTAATAATCTTGGAAATACATCCTCTGCAGATACTCTGATTTTAATTAGAAATAGTAGGAACATCTGATAGTAAAAGCCACAAAAGACTTTTCCACATAGCTAGGAGAAATTCAGCACTCAATGTAATACGAGCATTTTGATCAAAGTAGTCTTAACTCAAAGCAGCAAAAGTGAGGACTGGTCAGGCAGGCTGACACAAGCCCACAGAACGGCTTGCGTCTCTGCATGAGCTAACGCACTTTGACAAGTCCCATTGAAATCTGGAGCACTTAGATTAAAAACAAAGTTTTAGATTCCGCATTTTTCTGACAGGAATCTCAGTTTTCATGGACTGATGTCATTAAAGATTGCACTTTCCTCCGAAGAATGTCTAAGACGACATATTCTAGACACTATTGATTACCCTGAAAAAGTTCTTTATTAGCTGTCCTTAGTGAGAACCATCATTACTCGTTAGGCTAGCCAGTAATTTCAGATTTCTTGTTAAAGAGCCATGCCACCAGTGAAGTAGACACCTAAAATAGAGCAAATGGGATTGGATCACGTACATCATAAAACAATGAGCACCTCAGATGTATTTAGCACTTCAAATTAAAAAAAAATAGCAAAGTTTTAAGTGGAAGATCACTGTGATGGTTTTGCTGGGTGGCTTCTTTAAGAGACAGGTAGAAGCTTCTTAGAGGTCCAACAAAGCAAATCCTATCTGGGCTCCCAAGGCCAAACTCCCAAACTCTGTAACTGACAAGGTCGGCCAGGCCAATCAGCGCCGGTCACAGCACCTCTGGGAATCACATTTTAGAGACAGAAAAACACAAACAGCCTCATTTTGCCACCAGAGAAGGGAGTGAGAAGATGTAAGGAACTTTGCTGACACCAAGGTCAGCGAACGGGGAGAGGAGAAGGTGCTGAGGGAAGATTCCCTGTGTCCTGTGGAGAATACCATGGTGAAGCAGGTGTGTCCCCTCACAGACCACGGAGGACCAAGAGACACCCCACTTGTAGCCCACGGAGAGGTACCTGAGCCAGGCAGGAGCCCACCATGGAGCAGGTGGAGGAATATGCAAGAATCTGTGACCTACATTGGAGCAAACCCCTGACAGAACCTGCAGCTTTCAGAGAGAGATAAGAGGCAGAGAGTCAGAGGTCCATACCAGAGAAGGTTTTCTGGGGGAAGGAGGGGGCTTGTGACTCTGTGGGGGACCAGGCTGGGTCCAGCAGTCTGGGACTGAGAGACTGAGAGACATTTCATGGGTTTATAGAAGTGACCCACACTGGGGCAGCTGGTGAAGAGCCGAGACCCCCTGGGAGAGGACTCATGTGGAGGAGGAGTTCATGGAGAACTGTCACCCGTGGGTGGGACCCCATGCTGGCACAGGGAAAGAGTGTGAGAAATGCCCCCCACAAGAAGAAAAACATCTCACGAGGAACTGAGCAAAGACTGAAACCTCCAGTCCCTGTTCCCAAATCATGAATAAAGCCAAGTCTGCAAAGAAGGGAGAGGTGAGGTGTGGTGTTTTAAGAGCTGTTTGTACTACTCATTATCCAACTCTGGTTTTGTGTGTGTAGTGCAATAAATTACAGTTTTCTTTCCTTTTTTTCCTGTGTTGGGTCTGTTTTGTCCCTGACACTAATTGCAGAATGATCTCTCCCTGTCCTTATCTCGACTCCTAAGCCTCTCAATATGTATTTTCTCCTCTGTCCAGCTAAGAGGGAAGTGACAGAGTGACTTTGGTGGGAGTCTGGCCTCCAGCCAGGGTCAAACCACCACAATCGCTGAAATCACTACACACACAGATGAACACTTGCAACAAAATAAGACAAAGGATGTGGTGGGGAGGCAAATAGACAAAACAGTCTAATAAAAAGCAAGGCAGATTTAGCAGTAATGTGTGGCATTAATAAGTTGTGTATGTTGTCTAAACGGGATGGAATGAGAGTGTAAGAGACTTGGTAATTAAGTTAAAGGCAAACCAGAGATTAAGGATCAGATACATCTGAATAAAAGTAGATGTGGATGATGTACATGCATACATCCAAGTTCATCATCCAAAAATCCTCTTGTTGAAAAAGCAAGCATCTAGCCATGAGATAGAAGCACAAGTGCAAAAATTAAAAAAACCAACCCTCATTGTTCTTACTGTAACTTCTGCTCCATACACAGTGCAGTAGAAAAATCTTCCTCAGCACACAGTGTTGATTAAATAACTATGTTCAAAAGTTGCTTTCATATCTTTACTTCAAGATATGCTAAACACCATCTACACTGAATAAAATGTAAGACTAGAAGTTGATGTCAATCATCCTTTTCTGAAAATTTCTTAGAGTACTTTCGCCCATATGAAATCTGTCAGATACGAGTACTCATGAACATTTTGGTTTTGTGCTTTAATTGGTTCTGGATTTGGGGTTTTTTTTGGTGAGTTTTGTTGGAGTTTTGTTTGGTTTGGGGCTTTTTATGTATTTTTGTTGGGTTGTTTTGAATACAGCAGAAACCTATATTTGAATTGTGTTCCACTGCCAACCAGACCATGTCCATCTCTAAAAAAGAAGAAAACTTACTTCTACTGCTGTCTACATGAAAATAGAGCTGTCAAAGAATATTTCAGAGAATCTATTATTATTAGCCATTTACTACAGCCAAACTACACTCCCCAGCACATTATAGATATATTTATTGTCATTTGGCAGATGGCCACTACCAAGGATGGTGATAGCATGAATAGTCTGTGCATGTTTGGGTGTTCTATTCTTTTTGATGACACACCTTTACATTGTTTTGCTGCATAGTCATGTGCCATTTGGTATAATTCTGAGAGCCCCAAAATCTGAGAGCACTGCATGAACTTCTCTCAGTTTTAAGCCTATTGCATGTTTTTGGAGGGTACTTGCTGACACATAGATTCAGAATCCCTAACAAAAGCAGGGATATATTGCACTGCAGTGAACACTACATATGTCAATGATGAATAACTAACAGTCACAGAAGTCCAAGTAAGAAGTTTTTAGGATCCTTACAAAATTGTCCTAGAACTTACTGTGATTGAGATAGTACAGTTAAATCTTGCTAAGTGCCATTTTAGCCTTTCTTCTTCTACGTGTTAATTAAGGATTAATATTCTTTGCTTCTGCAGTGAATCATGGGAGGCAATCCAGGAAGAACATGATTGCCTTCCATGGATTATCACTGTTCTAACAGACTTTAGAGATGAGAAGGGATCTCTAAGACACAGGATATACCAGATACTGAATCACACTATCCTTAAGCACAGCCTGTTGCATTCCATTTGTGTTACACCTCCTCACCACAGCAGACGCACTCGTAATGGAAAATGCAACAAACTCAGGAGGAAGCACACTTCAACACGGCGTTCTTCTACTCTAAGCTTCCTTCCATCAGCCTCATAAAGCACAAGAGAAAGTACTTCTCTTCCATGAATATTCAGTTCACTGCCTTTCGTAGGAAATCATATAGAGCAGTCCTGATAGAGGGTGACACCTTGATCACGCATTGACACATTACACTGCATCCCATCTCCTCAAATCATAAATGAAAAGAGTGACTGCATTCCACAGTCTCTGAATTCTTTCAAGACAGCTCAGCAATCTACGAGTGAAAGGTAGGATAAATTATTACAGGAGACTTCTCAGCATGGCTGTTCTAAATCAAATGCTGTCAAATAATTTTTAACTTTCTTTGATCTGCACTCAATCTCTGTGCTCTTTACTGACCTATAGCATAGAATCTCCTTGACTTCCACTCCTTTCTTTTTCAGTCTCTCTGCTCGTAAACTTTTATTTTCCTTTTTTATCATCTTTGTGTAGGAATATAAAACAAAAACCCTAGATCCAATGGCTTGGTGACTTTTATTTTATAATGTATTGAAAAAAAAACCAACCAAAAACCAACCAAACCAAAATCATGACCCTGCTAAGTGTGGTAGGAACCTGAAAAGAATCACGAAAACACAGTAAGTTAAATAATTTTGCAAGAAGCAAAACCACAAAAGTATTCTCCCTAGGGTGTTTCATGGTTTCAAGAGACATATAACACGAATTCTCTATAGGATGGCTCCTGCATTATATTTTATAGGAGCAATGACTATAACTTAAAAAGCTGGTCAGAGAAGACATGAGCAGAAAAAACCCACAAAACAAAGCAAAACCAAAACATAGAAATATTAACAAAGATAAAGAAACAAGTGTGAAACAGGAGACAATATGGCCACAGACTACGACAAAAGGAAAAGGAAATGACATGGATTAAGAAATGGCATAGCAAAAATAAACAAATGAATCCACAGGGAGTGCTGACAGTACTAATTCTGATTGCTATTGGAAAAGTGCCTAAGGACTCCAGAGCAGGCTCTCATTGCATTATGCCCTGCGCTGCGTTGTGTGAATAAGCACCAGACACAGAAAGCATTCAGCTGTCTTGACAGTGTGTAATAGGTGAATATGTGGACAAGCAATGGTGGGGAGAGAGAACACAAGATAGCAGGGAAGACAGATTGTCCATAAACTGTAATGTCATCAGACTGAAATGTCACACTCTTCTAGAAAAGTTTACTTTGAGGAGAAATATGGAGTCTAGTCCATATGCCCTGAACAGACTACTGTTCAGCTTTGCACTTCAGCTTAACATATGGAGCAAGTGTACTTCCCTTATCTCTTCCTAAACACACTTCTGTAACACCCATGCTTTCAATGTCTTCATCTGTGGTAGCAGAGCAGACATTGATATGCAGTATACACCCCAATACGTATTCCCCTTGATTAAATGAAACTATGAAAACGTCTTTGTTCCGGATGCATCCTCCTATCGCTCCAATTCTCAGAATAGTACCAAGCAAAATATCAGAACTAGAATGGTTCTCTGTTTTGTACTGCAGCAGGTAGAAAACACAAGCAAGAACTTGTCTGACCTCCTTAAAAGTCTCCACTGGCAAGGATTCCATAACCTGCTCTTCCAGGGATTAACTTAGTTACAGCTAGAAAGTACCTCCTAATGTCAGTCACTTTTGTTGATAAATCAAGCAAGCTGCTTCCTGGCATGACTTTACTGGAACTGGGGATGAGCCCTTGATACATCAGAAAATGACCATGTGCCTCTGAAAAGTTCTTTCTTATGGAAGATAAGAGAAACACTTCTTTTTTTTTTTTTTTCAAAATTTCCTCAGTGGGCTGCATATCACAAAACTTTTGTAAACTTTTTCTTGAATGCTCCCCAGCCTGTCCATATTTATTCCTAAAATGTAATTCCCACAACTGGAAAATAATCCGCTCAAACTGAATGACTAAGATGATACAGGTCTCTGATTTTATATTCAGTAATGTTAATGTAAAATGTCCTACAGAAATGTATGACTGATACTCAGCACAAACACGAACCATCCTATTAGATTCTGTTTAAACACCAAAACTAATTCAGAGCTTCCTCAACACCAGTTCCCACTGCTACTGAAACCACATCTCAGACTCTTGCTGATCATTGCTTTTAACACCAATTTAACTCTCCTGCAAAGTTACAGGTGAGTTGTATGAAGCGTAGAAATGGCAACTCTAACTCCTTTTTTAAAAGCAATCGTACATGAGAGCCATAAAGAAGGGGTGATACCTGCTATTTTCCACCAAAGAAGGATACACCCAAATAGCTCAACTGAAAACTTACTACTCAGAAATCAGACAGAATTTGACAGTTGGGTTGTTTTCACCTGCCAGTGTGTAACAATCTGAGAGAGACATGGTCTGTGTAAAAACTGAGGAAATACTATGAACTGTACCTCTAAGAATTATTCATACCCTTTCATTGTTTGATCAAGCATGCTGGAACTCCAGTCAGCAAGGAAGAGAGAAACCAGCTGCAAGAGTTTTGATCCTCCGGCGTTATTTCCTTCCACAGTTTTCATCCCTTCCCACATGCCCTAGGAAAGAAAGTTCCAGCTACTGTTAAAGCAATGAAGAGACTATTGTTCAGCTTTGCACTGCTTAAACCTGAGCAGTTTAATGCTCAGCTACTGGAGTTCATATTTTATTTTCCATATTTCTCCTCTTATGCATTCAAATTCAAATTGACAAATGCCTTTGTATATAATTTTAAACCCTCCCCATCTCTAATGCATCAGTATCTTGTTACATTGCCTTTGATTTCATTGTTTGCAATGCTACTATCAGCAGCATGGAATTGCCAAGGCACTAAGCAGCCCAATTTTTCTTTAATTTCTCAGAAAATTGACAGCTTTATGAACTGTCTCTTTACCTATGCCCCATAAACATGTCAGGCTGTGGAAAACCATTCTAATTAAATCCCAGGGGATTGCAATGGAAGATTATAGCTTCTTGGCAGGTTATTAAAAAACAGTTGTTCATATATACACAAATATCTGTACTAGAACCTAGCATTTGACAGAACAGCCAAGGAATTAACCCCACTGGCAACTCCAAATAACACACACACACAAAAAAACACCCAAATCCACCCCCCCACCCCACCCCAAACCAACCAAGCACCAAAAAAAAAGGAAAACCAACTAAGCTGATTAAAATGGGGGCGAGGGGTCTGGGAAGGCACAAGTGGGGGAAGTTGTCTTGCATATGACTACTTCGCAAAAGTTGGTAATTCAAGCTATCATCTGGAATCATCACCTTTCATCCTTGATTACTAGTACCTGATATATAACAATGTAGAAAAATGCTCACAATGTCCATGTACATGGCCCTGCAAACTATATAGCCTCAGAGGAAGTGTATTAGAGTTGTTGGCTAATGTGATCATTCCATTCAGCAAAATATTCCTTCTGTCTGCATCTGGTCATCGAAGAGTACACATGAGAACTTCTGACAGCAATATCTTTGCTAGAGATCAGCATTAGTCCTTCCCAACAACTTCCAAGAACGATCTTGCCTTTCAGACTAACACTTGTTGGTCCTACTATTTCACCTGAAAGAAGCTGTGCAACCTCTTGTCTCAGCAACAGATATTCAGGATATAGATTTAGAGGAATTTCTGGGAGACTGTGTAGTGGTTTGGCTTTGTAACCCACGCCTGACTTTTCTAGAAATGAACTGCTGGTAATGCAAAGGCAACTTCAGAAGATGCTATTTCATTCCTGAACTTCAGTTACAGACAGGCAGCTCTTATCCCACTACCTGAGAGAAGGGGAAAGGGAAGGCTTTAGATGCCCCACTCACCAAAGACAGCTATGAGCAAAGTTGAAGAAACAACACTATTTTTTCTTAACAAGTATAGTATCACTGGACCATATTTATAATGGGTTTTGCAACCAACTGGACTTCTGAGGAGTGCTGCATGATTTTAGTATTTATTTCTTGAAGCATCTTCTGTCACCTCCAAATACAAGCTATCGTGTAAACATTTTGTACATCACTACTTACATTTGTTTGTGTTCCACATTCACATGAATAGAATTTCCATAAATATATCCATGTCATAAAATCACTGACATAAAAAGATGCACTGATTTCATGGTCTCTGAGATGACAGAGAATCGCACTTACAGGACTCCATGAAGCTTTTCTCTGAAGAAAACCAAGATTATTTGTCCGTTATGTAAAAGAAACTTTAGAACAAATACCAGTTACCATGAAAATACATATGTGAAAAGTCAAAAAGCTGCATAACAATTGGAGAGAAAGAACAATAAAGAACAAGCGAACTGAGTATAGCACAAGATTGACTAAAAATCACCAAGTTCAGAACTAATGTCACATGTCTAATATGAACTTTTTGTGTGCACTGATGTATGAAAAATAGTTTTTTATTATCAGCTATCCAAAAATAATGCTGATACTAAAGAGAGTTGGAAGAATCCAGTAAAGGTAAGAATTAAACTAAAAGTTACATTTTAGAAGTGCAGTGGTCCTGACAGATGATTTTCTCCTGCCAATTACTCTATTTATTTATTACTTGTCTAGAAATTGAAATGATTTTTAAAAAGAAATAAATGAAAACTCCTCCAATGTCCACACACTACATTAGTTCCAGAACAGCTACTGGCCATATTGCTGTCTTACATGACATTAGACGTTGATTGTCCTGCCTCTATATGGAAATACATTAAGGGATAGTGACAAGTCAAATAAACATTGGAATTTAAGATCTAAAAAGGTTTTTTTTGACTGGTGAAATTATTTTCTAAATTACTTTACAGCTCTCCACAAATACCAGTCTTCCTGTAACTGTTTTAATTTTAAATTTTTTTTCTGCCTTGGGCTGTTTTGGAATCCTGGATAAAAGTCCTAGAGGCAGATAAGAGGAACTTTTAAAACAATCTTGTAGTTGTACATGAGGCTACCGAACTTCTGCTAGAGGAATGGACCGGGGACACCATACCAGGGATGAAGGGGAAAACTTTAGTGATCACTTGCAATTAACTAAAATTTGTTTCCCACAAAAAGTTGTTATTTTGTTAATCTACAGTTTTTATTCATGCTTAGGCTTGTGTCATGCTGAGCAAATTCCATGTTATAAAGGTACTAATCACACTACTTCTAGAGAGAAAGACAAAGAGGGAAATCATGCTTGTTGTTTGTTTAAATGAAAACAAAAAAGCAAGCTAGCCAGGCTTTCTAATATCACAAGTCCATTTTATATGAGGTCAAATGGAATCTGTGGAAGCTCAGTTAGTGTTGAGCTTTTTAGGCTGCTCACAACTAAAAGGCACAAGCCTACAGCTACGGTAAAATGGTTACAGTTTATAGTTAAAGAAAAAAATTCCCAGGTGGGCAGGTGCTGGATGAGGATCATGGTTACATTAAGTCACAAAATGGGGCAGTCAGTCACAGGATGAAAACCCAAGGGAGGAAATCCTGCTTACAAAGGTAAGTATTTCCTCACCCTTCCCTACCTGAGACAATGCCAGAATCAGACACCTGGACTTTCTCTATGCCAGTGCAGCACCACTGGTCTTTCTCTGAACAAACCAGCTATTAATCCCCTTTAGGACAGGATGTTACTCGGCAGACAATTTATATCTTCACATACTATCATGAGAGACATACTGCAGTCTTCAGAGAAAAAACAAAGGTAGGAAATAGTAAAAATAAAATTTAATACTACATACTGGTTCTGGGTTTTTTATGTTTGCAAATGGGAATGTGGAATATTTGACTTTGGACTCACTGCACATAAACAACTGACTAAGGCAGCAACTCTATCTACTGCAAGATCCCTTCTTTGTCAGGGGAGAAAAAGAATTGCCATCAAAAATAATGAAGCCACTTAGATCTGAGTTCTATAAAACCACCCATTTTTCTCCAAAACTCAGTGTTAGCTGAGATAAATCTGGCTTCCCTGCTTTCTAACAGCTAGGCTTTGTTTACTGGGAGGGGGGAAAAAAAAAGAGGAATGTTTTTGATTTATGTTCCTGCAATCACAGGATGGGGAAGAAAGTCTTCAACCACAGTCCCCAGTCTTCAGAATGAATCATTTGCTGGTCATACTTGAGTGGTTGTGGAGACTAACTTACCACAGTCTAAGAGAAAATTGCTTTTCAGAAAAAAAAACATTTACCAAAAAATGCATGTTAAACTCACTCTTCTGGCTCCCTACCATACTAGCAGAAGGAAAACAAAAAGATGACCCTCTATGGGGAAGACACAGCCTTGAGTATGAAACAATTCAGCACTCCTCCATGTTGTATATCCAGCCGTTGGCCAACCCCAGTGGAAGCTTCATGTTTAAGAGTCAAATCAGGGCTTTTTTGAAACACCAAGGCAACAAAGTGGTATGAAACCTTAAGCAGCATACTTGGCTCATCACTACTGTCAAAAAAATTACTGACTTTTTGCATAATAAGATGTGCCTGCATCACCTGGTTGGTAGCGTGTCTGTCCTGGTTCCGGCCTGCTTGAGGAAGTCAGCTCTGTCCTGGCCAGAACCAGGACATGTGCCTCTCAAGAATTTTGACAGGAAAAGAAAGTAGAATTTAAGAAGGTGAAAAGGTTTCTGAAGTTGCAGAAGTGATCCTTAGTTTTACTAAAGGTGAATGTATAAACAGATATATAATCAGAACGCCTTTAGACCTCCTTTTGCAGCAACACATCCAGCATTTATAATTAATGCTACCATTAATTAATAATTGTTATTGGTTCTCTCAAAGTTCTAAAATCAGGTTCAATGCTTCCTAAAATCCGTGGTGACAGAACCTTTCCATGTTCAATGAAGGCAGCTAAGGAAGTTAAGTTAGGCTTTGCCAGGGGCTAGGAGTGTGAACATGAACAATTCTTTTCCCTCTTTAGTATTCATTTATACAAGTCAAATTCTGATCCCATTTATAATAACATAAATCTAGAATGACTGCTTTGCAGTCACCAGAGTGAGTACAGATTTACTGCAGACTCTGCAAATAAGATCAGAATCTAGCCCATATACATTTAATTATCTTGTCCAACAGATTATGTCCCATGATAAAAGAAAAAAAACCCAAAACCAACAAAATACCACTGCCACCCTCCCCCAAAACTACCTCAGACTTGTGATTGGGCAATAAAAAAGGTAGCACTGACCAGCTTCTGCACCAGCTGTAGGATCCCCAGGAAAGGGTGGTAAGTACAACCCGAGGAACAAACCTATTTCTTTGTGTTTTTCTGGAGATCTTAAATTCTGTCAAAAGTATATTCACCTCTGATAAATCGTAAATATACTGTAGACTTGCTCCATTTCCTAGGTGTGTTGCTGATTGTTAGTAATTTACACTCAAGATATAGCAGCGATTTGCCATTGGCTTGGGGGAAATTGTTTTGCTGCCTATGATTTATAGCTATGATTTGCCTAAGAGTTTTATGAGGCAGTTTTTCCTGAAAATACCCTCAGTGAAAGGCCCCCAAACAGAAGCAGCTCAGAGAGACCCTCAGACACTGTCTTATTTCTCCTTCACCCAAATAACATGAGACTGTTCAAATTTTGTATTACTTTTCACTCTTCTTCCTCTTTCTCCAAAAAGTAAATTAATAGCATACTATAAGGCATAGCAGGATTGACCCTACATTGACTGATTGCCAGGTTTTCATATATATCACGATATGTGGTAAGTGACCTTGTTACCAGCTGTTAACACTGTTATTAGCACATGCATATCTTGGGCAGATATATCACAGTATTTTTAGTGACAGTGGCACGTCAGTCAATCTGGGTAAGATACAATCCACAACAGTATGACTGAGAACCTCTACCTGGTCAGAGATGCCCCTAATGGGAAGGCACCTAGCCCTTAGAAAGTAGGGAAGTCTGAAGCTGGGGAAAAAAGTGCCAAAACCCAATTTCTGAACAGTTGAAACAACTGTTAAAAAGGCTCATAGTATCATAGAACCATATTGATTGGAAGAGGCTCTTTGGATCATCAAGTCCAAACATCACCCTAAGCTGCCATCCACTATTAGACTATGACCCTCAGCACCATATCTATTTACCATTTAAATACCTCCACAGATGGAAACTCTACCACTTCCCTGGGCACCCCATTCCAGTGCCTCACAGCCCTATCTGTAAAGAATTTTTTCCTAGTATCCAATCTAAACCTCCCTGGCATAACTTGATGCCATTTCCTCTTGTCCTGTCACCCATCACTAGTGAGAAAAGGTCCTCCTGAGGTCCTCCACCTTCTCAAAACCTCCTTTCAAGTAGCTGTAGAATGCAATTAGGTCTCCCCTCAACTTCCTCTTCTCCAGACTAAACCACCCCAGTTGCCTCAGCCACTCCTCATAAGATTTGTCCTCCAGACCCTTCATCAGCCTGGTTGCCCTTCTCTGAACACATTCCAGGACCTCGACGTCCTTCTTGTAGAATGAAGCCCAGAACTGGACACAGTACTTGAGGAAACATGCTGTTTCTGATACAAGCCCAGATGCCATTGGCCTTCTTGGCCACCTGGGCACACTGCTGGCTCATATTCAGTCTGCAGTCCACCAACACCCCCAGGTCCTTCTCCACCTGGCAGCTTTCCAGGCACTCTGCCCCAAGCCTGTAGCACTGCTGGGTCTGTCTACTTTTCTGAAAACATGTCCCAGACAACATTGACTGCTGCATACTTGATTGGGAAATTCCATGGCACACCAACTGCATTTTGAACCTAATCCATTACAGGACTCAAAATAGCTCTCAGGGTATGGCCACTTCCTGTAAACTACTTCCCTCCTTTTTTTTTAAGCAGGAATTTTCTCTAACAGTTGTAATTAGGTTTTTTAGTAACATATGTGGCCAAAGAGTTATCTGGATATTCACAGCTCTTCTATACCGTATTTTTTTTAGCAGGTATCCTTATGCTATTGATTACTTTTCATTACTCTTACATTAGGACTTCTGAAGTAATGGAATCCCATTATTGTGCTGGAACTTGGAAACACAGAGAGTTAGACGTAGTTGCACACTAAACTTTGTGAAGTCAGAACTGCAGCAGCCAGCCTAGTAGTTGCTTACTCGGATCAATTGCTTCAGTGGATTTAGAGTTTACAAGTAATTTGTTCCAAAATTATTTGTCCAGATCCCTGTTTTATACTCATGTTCTCAAAACTTTCCTTAGTGACCTGTGACACTCTGTGACTCATTAAAATCACTTTCAGTGGCCTAGATAATCAGGTTATTAAAGCCAGGTGATTTATAACTGTGTCGCACTGGACTGCCAAAACCTAAAGCGCTTCAAATCAGCACTGCAAGCAAGAGGACCACTACACTGTGTGCTTCACTTCAGCCAGATGCATAAATCAACCAAGCTGCCAAAACATGTATGTTTTCTGGCAAGAACAGAGGAACAGGGGTGAGTCATGAGGATATTGTCTGTAAGCAGTATCACAGAATCACACTGTAAGGATTGGAAGGGACCTCAAAAGATCTTCTAGTACAACTCCCGTGCCTGAGCAGGATGGCCTAGAGTAAGTCACACAGAAACATGTCCAGGCCTGTTTTGAATGTCTTAAGAGAAAGAGACTCCACAACTTCTGTGGGCAGCCTGTCCCAGGGCTCTGTCACCCTCACAGTGAAAAAGATTTTCTTTATGTTTACATGGAAGCTGCTATGCTCTGTCTTGCATGCACTGTCCCTTGTCCTATCATGGGACAAGTATCGTGGGTGTGTTTTGGGCAACCTATTTTTGTCAGGCCTAGAATCCTGGTTTGTATCCTGAGGTGTGTCATTTCACCTCCTGACTTCACTGTTTGATCTGTGTCAGCCTCACCTACTGAGGTACTCACCAACAAGATGGTTGGGCAGGATCCATCATTTTTAATGTGTATCTGGAGAGAAGCCATATGCTCAGCTGACGCCCATTTTTCTGGCACTGCAGATGGGTAGTAAACTGTAAGGATCAATTGATCTACTGAAATTGCTGGTAAAACTCTCACTTGCTCCTGAGGGTTTTGGATGAGGTCCATCCTCAGCTGCTCTTCTTAAGCATCTGATGGCAAACCTGCTCAGAGAGAAAACCAGTACGAAAGCCAAAACCAGAATGGAAAGGTCCTTCCCCACACAGCTCTCCTCCTCTGGATGCACTTGAGTATCCATCTTTCTCTAAAAACTCTGTAGTCCATCTTTTCAGCCATTATTTTCAGGAAGTATGTAACTTAAAGAGGAATCTTTAAGGCAAAAAAAGAAATTACCAGATATGTTTTTTCTATGACAGTCACACAAGTCTTGACCATCAGAGCTCCTTCTCTTTGAAATCTATCTTAGACAACTCCTACATGGACCATACCAAACCCTACAGACCCACTTTATCTTATCATGCAGACATATAAGAGGCACATTGGACCTTAAACAGTAGGCAGAGAAAAATGCATTTGTCTGTTCAGACACAACATGCTGTCTAAACAGTCATCCCCCATATTCTCAGAAGAGTTCATGAGCTGGGCCACACACCACACTGCATGAACTTTTTGTTCAGCACCTCCTCAGAACTTTGGTTTAGTTCCTGCTTGAAGTTTAGATTTCGCACAGAAGCACAGAATATTAGGAGCTGGAAGAGACCTCAAAAGATCACTTAGACCAACCCCCCTGCCCAAGCAGGATCTAGACTAGATCACATAGGAACGTGTCCAGATTGGTCTTGAATGTCTCCAAAGAAGGACACTCCATAACCTCTCTGGGCAACCTGTTCCAGTGCTCCATCACTCTCACAGTGAAAAGGTTCCTCCTTATATTCACAATTAAATAGAAGATATGTTGATTTACGCATGAAACACATGTTTCCATTACCACTTAGATCACACACACCATTCACTTCACCTTTTAAATATAAAAAATTTGCAGGCCACAAATACCAATTCTTATTTCTGAATGCTTTGAACTGTGGCTAAAGCACATCTTCCCACTTTGATCCAATATATTTTGGCTATATTGTTTAAAAGTATGAAATAGTAAAGTGCCACTGGGTGCTCAAAGTGTAAGTTTAAGGTTTAAAAGTTATCTGAGCTTAGCGGTTGAACATCATAGTCCTGATGGTCTGCAGATCTGCAAAGAAGCATGGTACTGAAAAGCTCACTGGGCACTCATTTCACTGATAAGCAGTAATACAACTTGCTCTTATTTGCTTATTGTCATGAAGTCTAGGGGGAGTTAGACCTCTAACATTTGTCACTCGAATAACTTGAACAGGGAGGGGGTCTGGGGAGAGAAGAATCAACCACACCTCTCTCCTCATGACCATAGAAACCATGGAAAAACAGGAAGACGAGGCCTTCTGCAGGGGACTGCCAGCATGTAAATGAGGGCCATGACTCAAGGCTGCACTACAAATGCTGCTCTTTCCTTTCTATAGCTTTGGCAAGCTATACAACTGCACATTGCTGCGCTCACTGCCCAGCTGTGGAAATGGAAGGACTGGGATGGGCAGGCTAGTAAAAGGGACAAAAGATAGTGTGCTATCTGCCAAAAGAATCTGAGGGATTGGATCCAAAGGGATCAAAGCAGGCTAGGTTTAAGAAGACCTATAACCAGCAGTGATCTCTGCTACTGTGGATGTATGCAAGCGAGGGTGGAATTGGTCAATATGCTAAGACTTCCGACAGGTTCAGAAACTTGGCTTCTTATATCTGTGTGTTGTTCACTTGAGTAAATTGTTTACATGAATTAAGGAACTACCCTTTTCCTTCAAGAAAATACTATATTATGAGACAGTAACAATAACAGATAATATAGTAACAATACTATAGTATCAGACAGTAACTTTTCCTTCATTATACCACTGTCACAAAAGTACACTTCCAATTATAACAATATTTTTTTCTAAAAATACTTACATAATTAACAGTTTGACAGATCCAGAGTAGATGAAGAGCTGTTGGGCCCACTAAGATGCTAAGTACTACATGCCTGGGTTTGTCTACATGCCTGTAACTGCAAATAAAATGGAGATGAGGGTGTGTTCCAATAAAAATTAATGCTATCAGCTCTGAATATCAATTTCATATATATATTTAAATAATTTATAATCAGTGGTGAACCACAAGCCACCTCCAGCTACCATCCATAAAGTACAGTTCTCTACACTAGGTATGCAACAAATTCATTTTGAAGCATGTCTGAACTTTTTTGTCATGAGCATCAGACTGAATGCCTGTAATAAAAATGACAGCTAAATAAGAATAAATGGTTTAACGTTAGCAAGAAATAGGGCTTTGCTGTTTCACCTTTGATGACAGAATCACAAGTTTACTTCTCCCCTGAAGTTAAATGCAATGTTCTCCCGCATCAAACCTTTAGCACCTCTTTTCCCCGGATTGCAGCAGCCCAAATGTAATTTGAGTGAATTCACAAAACGCGCTTTGTAAACAGATATTTATTGCCTGCAAGATAAATAGTCAAAATACATCAGATTTATTGATGTCCTGGGAATATGGTATTACGGCAGTTTAGAACAGAACTGTGAGAGAAATCACTGCAGGAACTGACTGTAGATCAGTCTGCACATAGAGAAAAAAGAAAGAAAACAAAAAAATTTAAGACGGGTATAACTAAGTATTTGGGATAATGTAACTGAAGCAAATGCACTGTGGTTCCTGTAGCAAACATATTCAACAGGAACTTGCACACCAAGTGCTTAGAATTTATTTTAAGAAGTAAATTCATACTCTTAAGGGAGAAAGAAAGACTTTTGCAAAGAGGAGGGGAATAATCTATTCTACTCAGACACTTTGGCAGAGTAAGTAGTAAATACTCACATTTCAGCAAGTGAGATTTAGACAACAGTGAAAACTAACAGTAGCAACAGTTAAGCCTTAAAATAAATTACCAAGAGAGGCCGTGGAATCTCCAGTTGGAGGCTGTCATTGGGATTAATATCTGTCAATAACAACACAGATAAAGTTCATTCAATTTCTTGATACTACTTAGCCTTATTTTCCATTATTCTATGAAACTTCCATCATCTGCTTTTAAAAAATCATTAGAGTTGCATTTTAATTTTTAATTTATATTTTAAAATGGCACATGAGCACTGCAAAATGAAAACAATTCAGACTTCACTAACTTATTTTTATACATTTTTAACTGGGTCCAAAACCAGAAAATTCAGAAGTGTAGGAGTGGTCATCTTATTGGTGATACTTCATAACCCTCATGATCAGAAAAGTTTAAGCTCTGAATTGTGGAATAGGCAATTTAGAGTATCCTAGTACCACAAGGCTGCAGAAAAGACCAAAGTTTTAGTATTAAGAAGGTCAGACATGCTTCCTCTCAGGAAATCCACTTCTCATCTAATCAACTAGTTTTAATTAGAGTATTGATTAGCAGAAAGATCACCATGACACAGTAACATTTTCCTTTCAGAAAGCGTGGAGGAATGGTGCAACAGAGAAAAGGCACACAGGGAGAGAAGATTCTCAAGACCTGATACGAGACGCACAAGAGAGGCATCACATACAGCAACACAGTGCCAGTTCCTTCAAGACAAGTGGTGTCACAGACCTTTTGTTGGGCACAGACAGAAGCTCACATTGACACACACAAAAGATTTCTTTTTTTTTTTTTTTAAGCCTCTCAACCAGCCTCCAAACTATAACAGTGAGTTTACTGGGAATTTAATCATCTCACTGATACAAGATTTTAGAAGCACATGAGCACTACACAGCGCACATATAGATATATGTCTCTGCATTAAACACATGTGCAGAAAACACACTGCAGCAACACTGGAGAAACTCCTATCCAACCGGCTGTCCACACAACATCCCTAAGAGCAGGAACTCTGTCCCATCCCTGACCTGAGCAGCCCGTGTTAAAGCTTGCCTCAGGTTTGATGTTTAATTGGATTCTTCCCTATCTACCATGCTATATTCAGCATATAAGTATGTACTCATTCATTGTTCATTTCTCTACTAGCTTCTTTTTGAAACATGGTTTAAATATTGGGCTATGTGAAGTAATGTCCTCAAGAATATTATGTACAGATGTTCATTTCAAACTAGACGTGTCCTCATTATTCCCAGGTTTCAAAGATTCCTTATTTTAAGAGGCACCCTGATAAACATGTATCTAGGTCCTATGGTGGTTTATTACAGTGCAGTTAAGTTGTCTATACTTCTAAAAATACCCGAGGTTTGTCAATAATATTCCGTAACCCGTTTTAATTCTCACCTCCCCAATCTGTGTTTACAGGAGCACAGTGTCTCCTTTTGTAAATTTTACAGAGGTTAGCTACATTTTGTGTTCAATGGAGCATCAACTATAATGTCATTGCTTAAGAAATTATCTCTACCAGTCCTATTCAAGCCCCTTCCCATGGGCAAACACATACTCCCTAGAAGAAAACACGTTACAGGTATGACTGAGACACACTGAATTTGAACTGGTTGGCATCATTATTATGATGGCTGTACCTCCTCATCCCTAAGCTATGTATTTTCTTACCCATTATGTGTTCATTTCTGAATTTTACATGACAGTACGAGTTGAAGAACTAATAAATTGCATTTGATAAGTGTGGTCTAGCCAGAACTGAAATTCATGATGAAGAGTCCAGTCAGTACAAACAAGCTTGGACTGTTGTTTACTTCATACAACAAGAAGACCTGAGGGAAACATGCACAGTCTGACTAGACAGCACAGTCAGTCAGTTAAGCCAGTTGTCAGCAGAAAGAAATAGTTTCCTCTGTAGGACCATGAAGTAGGACCCCGCCCAAGGTGCTCTGAACTTTGCTTCAGATAACATATCTTTTCCTACGACTTAGAGGGGTAAGTAATGGCGTATTACCTCAGCCTACCACACAACAGGCCTCGTATTCAGTCATATTACAACAGGTTAAAGATGAAAAGCTTAAACAGCTATAGCTTCCTAGAAGACATTTCTCTCTCCTTCTTCCCCCTGACCCTGAAAATATTTTCCACTCTGGTAACACCTGACATGTGCGTGGACTCCCCAGGACAGCCGAAGCGCAGACAATGAGCGTGTAAGCAGACTGTTTGTTTTGAATTAGAGAAAAACTTCCTTGAGTCATTCCTCATTCTTCAAACAGACGGCATTAAACGAAACAAAGAATTATCTGCTTTGACTTAAAAAGGGTAATGAACAAGTGCCAAGTAGATTTTCACTGATATTGCAAAGTGATTTGAAACAGGCTGACTGCACTCTGACCTGTAGTGGTAGACCGGTGTTCGCTGCTGTAAATTGAAATTATGGACCATCCGCAAATACCTAGAAGATATCTTTCTAGGGAGGGGGAGAGACACAACTCAAACCAAAAATCTATGCCAGCACAGACTGCTTCAATGAGAAGTATGAGGCTTGTTTTTACGCAGGGGTGACTTACCAAATTCCTCCACAGCTTTTGGCAGCTAGGGACTTCTGATGAGCCCTACAAGGTGCTCACCCTGCTTCAGCAAGCTCCACACTCCTTCATCAGGGCCTTAGTTAACAGTTCTTCCTCTACATAGGGAAGGTGCTCTCCACCTGTGAAAGACAATATAACCTGGCTTCTCATAAGCTCTCTGAATCAAGCATCTCTCAGCTCAGGGATGGAGCTTTAAGATTCAAAGCAGCAGCATGACTTTTCAGCAGTCACAAGTGGTGTAAAGATTTTCTATAGTGTTCTGCAGCTCAGACGACCCAGCCCATGAGGAAACAGGAGGATTTATAATGGGCTTTTTGTCAGAGTTTTTATTTTAGTTTAAAATAAGAAAATGGAAGCAGGAGTCAACAAACCATCTAGGGTAAACCAAGAATCTTACCAAGTATCCTATCCAGCTTGAAACGGATATCCTAATGTTTGACTGCTTTTGGGTTTGGGTTGCATTTTTGTTTTGTTTTGTTGGGGTTTTTTTAAGACTCAACACACACCCCTTAATCTTTAAAGAGATCAGTAAAATGGAATTGAGTGAAGTTGGAGTATAGCCACACTGCAAAATGAGATTCAAATCATAGGCACATCTACCACTGAAGTCCGGACCTGGCTAGTTTGTCCCCTCTGCCAAAGTGACTGTACACATATTTCAAGACAAGAAAAATCCTCTTCTGTGAAAAGTCCCTTCACAGGCATGGTTTTGAAGAGGAACCATCTGACTTAAGGAAAGAAGGGAGAGAAATTCAATATATGTTTCACAGAATCATAGAATGTTAGGAGTTGGAAGAGACCTCCAAAGATCATCTAGTCCAACCCCCTGCCTAAGCAGGATCACCTAGATTAACTCACATGGGAACGTGTCCAGATTGGTCTTGAATGTCTCCAGAGAAGGAGACTCCACAACCTCTCTGGGCAGCCTGTCCCAGTGCTCTGTCACCCTCATAGTGAACATCACAGTGATATTTCTAACCTCTCTCTTCACAGTGCCCCTTTAAGACCCTTTCTTTTGTTTTAGTATCATACACCTTGATGTGGGACCAGAGCAGGAAGCTGAAATTCCAAATGACTGGGAGAAAGGCTGAGCTTGTGGAACTCCTGACCACACCAAATGCAGAGTACAAAGAGCTCATTCTCTCAAGCTTCCCAAAACCATTTCCACCCCAAAGGGCTATAGAAAAGCCTCAGATAAACATCCAGATCTTTGATTGTTTATTCAAACTGAACACTTCACAGGTTTTTGGAGGCTAGCCCATCACTAGAAGGAATAAAAAAAAAAAGTTCCATACCCGAATGGGAAAGCTTTTGTCTCCTTCACGGCCATGATCAAATAGTTGGGCTTTTTCCTCTTATTTTCAGATTTCATCCAGCAGACAGAAAAGCAGACAAGTATGCTGATTCAGGTGACTTTTCCTTTTAGAATTTAAACAGGTGAACATAAACAAAACAATTTATAAGTGCAGCCCAAACAAATCACGCAAAGAGCCTAACACTATAGGTCAAATTCCATTCCTCCAACAATTTTACCCAAAACAGATGTATAACTAACCTTAAAAAAACATGTGAGCCCATATTTTGGCTGCTGGTTAAGAACCTCCTGTGCAGTCTATTCCTGTCAAGGGCAGAAGAAAGACATTCCAGACAAAAAAAAAAAGTTTTAGAAATAAAAATTAAAAAAAAAAAAGTTTCAGAAGCATACATGCAAAACTTATTAACTGACTCTGATTTGTACACATAGAGATTGAAGGCTATTGATTTTAAGGTTGTCCAGAATTTGTTTTTCCTCTAGTACTCCTTCTTATCCCCAATAGCCTTGAATAGAGAAGGATGCTAAAACTGAACCCCAAGATTATTTTTTGTCAATCCATTAGAGTTTCTGGGCTATTCTCAATGACTCCCAGATCATGCATGTGACTATGAATCTAGCCAAAGATATTTAAAAATTCTGATTCATAAAATAGCTGCTCAATGAAAACCTGACATTTCAAAAACTATAAATTGGGAAGACCTATGAAAGGTTCAATTAAAACAAACAAAAAACCCCAAACAAACAAACAAACAAAAAAAAAAGTTTATTATGGACCTGTCTGCTAAATACCACAGGATAAATTCTGGCCCATCCCACTCTCATCAAAAACTCACTGACAGTTGAGCTTCCCTATCAGGCTTCTCAAAAAACAAATGCACAACACAGAGAGAATTCTCCCTCAAGGGGCAAATTCCTTCCTTTGGGTAGGGACTGATGAAATTCTCAAGAGGCCCAGGAATCACAGTTTTGTTTTGTGAGCAGTTTCTGTGTATGTTCCTGGTCTGGGACAGAGAAAAGGCCTAGATGGTCTCTGTTTATGTTTTTATGCCTACACAAACTCTTTTCCTATGGCAAGAGAGGACAGCAATTGATGAGAGCTCAAAGGAGTGCAAAGCATCACATGTACTACACATGTGTACACATGTGTGCTAACACACCTGATAGCACAGGTGCAAAGTTGTGTCTCAAATACACAAGGAGAAAATGTTGTACCACATCTAATTAAACAAGACCTATGTTTTATCCCAAGATTATCTAATCTGGAGACAAGAGGTTTTCCTAAAATCCACACTACCAAGTTTCACTGAAGTGTGAAAAGTATAGTCTAAGAGTAGCTATGAATCTAAGTATTTGAGCAATTGGATGAAAACATACCCCACCCTACTTTTAAACAGTGGCATTTTTAAGTAAACTAACATACAAGGTGTCAATATATGATAATAAAAATATGTAATATAGCTCTTGGATTTTGAAGGATCAATACATCCCCTTCTTCTAGCGGTGTTCTAAATCATTTCCTTTCTATGCATCTCTATATCATCCTTTAACAACCTTCACCCAATCCCCTACAAAAAAGAAAACGGAATTGATTGGTGTTCCAGATTCTCTATGTCCGAGTGACATTCAGTACACTGTCTTCCCAAGGAGCGGATTTTGCTGGAAATCCAAGTGCCAACTGGCATCCCATGGCACAGGGCTTGTAGTCTCTTCTGGGAGGGTTGGCAGGAAGATCTTGGATCCCTGTCTATCATTACTGCTGAGTATGTCAGTTCTGCTGAAGCCAAGATTTTGTCAGTAAAAAATAATTAAAAATAACCGTTTACCTGGTCTGATTTAGTTCAAGGCATGTTACACATACAACATCTCTTACAGCCCAACAGCAGTGACCACACAGTTGAGACAGGCAGCTCTTCTCCAGCACCTGGGCTGTCACTGCAGACTTCTCAACTTTCCCTGCTCTTGATTCAATCTTATTTTATTTACGAGTGGGAGAGTGAGGACGTAAGGGGAGGGTTTAGCCTGGGTTGGTCTGAGTCTGCAAGGGTCAGAGGTTCCAGATCTTCTCCTGATTTATGCATGTGGAGTTTCAGGAGAGGGAAAGGAGGAAAAGACGACAAACCCCGTTCCGCGCTCTCTCCGGGCAGCACAAACGCACAAGCCTGGTTCTTCCGAGTAACAAAGATTGTTTCTGAGCAGCTTTTCCCGAGGCACCGAGCGATGGGAAGGATGGTTGGCAAATTGCGTGGCTCTGAATAAATGAATAGCACACATATGTTCTTTTTTTCCTTTTCTTTTCCTTCCTCCTCTCCCCCCNATACCCCAGCCCCCCGAGAGGGTTCTGCTGCCCTTTGGGAGCAGCACCTGAGTTCCGCTGGAATCTTCCAGGAGACCTGTCGACCTGTCAACCCCACGGCCGAAGGCTCGCCTAATAAATGCTTTTCGGCCAAAAACAAACAAGAAAACAAACAAACAAACCTAACTAAAAAAAAAAAAACAAAAAAAACCAAACAAACCAAAAGGAGCCGGTTTTACTGGGCCGGTGTCTAGCACAGCGGGGCCGAGGGCTCCATCCACACGCCAACACTGCCACCTACCGGCCGCTCCGGCACACGGAGGAGGGGAGCGGGGGACACCATCCCGATCGCCGCCCCCCCAGGTCCTCTCCGAGGAATACAGGGCTGACGGCTGGACGCTTGACAGAGCCGAAGGAGCTGGAATCCTGTTGTTTGACATCGTGAAAGAAAAACGACCCACAAAAGCAGGGAAAACGAAGTTCCCGTCGTTGTTTGGGAGGGAGTAAGGGGCATCGGGAGGAAACGGCTATCCCTGCGCGGCTGGGCAGGAGCTTTTGCTGGATGATCTTAATCGTGGAAACCACAGCAGGAACTTGCTGTCTGTATCTAATTGAGATGCGTAGCACCCTGCCTTGTATCTAGCCCTAATAAGATCTGACAGTTCCCATTGTGTTTAGTAAACCGATGCTCGCCAAAGAATCATCTCCAGTTACTGTCAAACATGGTCAAAGACTGTATTTACCTCTTAAAGACAGTCACTGACCTGCCGTTGCTCAGCGGCCATCCATTTCGCTTATCCCCTCTGCCCCTAAGAACAGCATCACAAGTTCCCAGTTTAAAACTGGATCATCTGGGCAATGGCCAGGTCCATGTGAGTTACTTCAACTCACCTGTTGCCACACTGCCCTTCCCTCAGCTTGACTTACTGATCGCCCCACAAAACCTGCTTAGTCGTAGCACTCTTTAAAATCAGTGGTGTGTTCTCAGACACCACATGTTCAAAGGTAAGGTGTGCCTTAACTCCTGATCTCAGAGCATTAGCACAAGGATCAAGCCATGAGGCAGAACAACAACAAAAAAGAATCAGAAAATCTTTCACTGCATCGTTGCCACGGTCACATGCCAGACTTTTGCACAAAGTTGGAGAACCACAATTGAAATGGAGCATTTGAATTAGCACCAAAGGAATAACCACAACTTCTAAACAGAATTTGGTTTTAAAGATGCTGACAGACCTTGCTTTTTGGGACCACTTGTATGAGAAAAGTTCCCTTCCTGTAAATGTTTACAAAGAAACCAAATTTGAGGTCCACTGCTCTATTTGGCTGATCACAAAACAGAATCATATTCTACAGGGAATCCAATTCTCTTTGAAGGGAAAAGAATAGGGAAAAGAACGCTTCAACATTCTACAGCTTTAACATTTTCCACAACAAACAAAAACCTCCAAAAAATCACACACTAAATTATTCTGACACATTCAGTATAACTTGAAGACTTGCAGAACATATAATTCAATCAATTTAAACTATCAAATGAAGAAATAACCCAAATACTATGCAATTTAGTTGACAAATCACACAGCCTAAATATATTAGCATTTAATAGAATGGCAACAGGGAAGACTCAGTGATACATAGGTTAAAACTTGTCCTATCTAGACTTCAAGCAGCACCAAAAAAAAAAAGAAAAAATGATGTCCCAGACATCAGTCGCTCATCCTAGTCACGGGGTAGTCGAACTATCCCGCAGAGAGACAGATTGCCCTGTCCTTATCAGATCAGATTCGCTACACTGTCCACTGAAATCAGCACCTCCACAACTGGACCCACAAAGGATATTAAGCCAGAGGAATTTCAGGTCCAACCTGTACTGGAAACCCCCTACGTTATTCTGTTAGACTCACTACAGTAGTCCATCCAGCCTGGTTTTATCTTCTTTCTGAGGCAGGTCAGCCCTGCCACTCATTAAGATATAAAGAAAGCCAGTAATCTCTTACTTGTCCTGCTTGCTGAGCAGTGGTGTATTTATCCAGGGTGGTCCCCTGCATCGTTACAGGTTCTGGAACTTCTGTATGTTCCCATCAAAGAAGTAGCCTCAGCCACAGCAGCTCCTATGACCGGTCACATGCAGTCAACAGGGGACACAGCTATGAAAGCAGCCTGTGCTGCCCTCATAGTCATCACATACCCTCTAGAACCAAGCAGGCAGAGGAACTAACTCCTCGCTACATTCATTTGAAGTTATATCCCTTCAAAGTCACTAAGAAATGCTAAAATGCAGCTCACTTACCACCACCGCCATAAATGTCCAAAGCCAAATTCTCACTTCAAAAATTACCACCACGAATTCCTCTGGTTAAATCCTTAGGGGATAATCAATATTTTTCTAATTACCTTTTAACATGCTATCCTTCAATTTTAGGGGCTATCTCCAGTGATTTTGAAGCACAGATAGGAAGAGAAATAACTAGGGTAAATAAAGTAATTTTTTATGAATATAATAGCAATATTCTGGGAGTTTCACCATCTTGAAAGTGAGTAGATGTGCAAACAGAATATAATAAATACAGAGGTCTTTTGTAGAGTACTACATAAGAAAGTCCCTAATAAACTGTAGGCAAATACTTTGCTCTCAGTTACATGCATGCTCTGAATGTCAAATCAATTTAGTTTGTACAACATTACAAGTTATTCTACTCTTAAGCAGGCTTAAAAAGAACAGTAAAACTCCATGGAGTTTTTTTTGCCATATGAGATTTTTTAACCAACTGGGTTTAGCATGGCTTTTTTTTTTTTTTCTCCTCCTACAAAACTGTTTAAAGTATTTGAAACAAATACTTAACTTCCAGTGCTGACTCCTGCATGGGAAACATGAGTCCTCAGAAGTAACCCCTAATCCCTGTAGAGCACAGCCTCAAAATGATTGGTATAAAGGCAGCATTGCACCACCGTTAACTTTTGGTGGCCAGAACTTGCCATAACTCACCCAGACATCATCACTGCTGCACAAGTGTAATCAGAGGGTGATGCGGTCTGTTTGGGACAGAGCCTCTGCTCTGGCTGCTCAGCACCATCGCAGGGGAAGGGAGGTCATCGTGAGAGTTCTCTGTTCTTCAGCTTAGCTCCCCTGACTGCCAGAACTGCAGACAAGAAGGAAACAAGGAAACAA
>VXBZ01010971.1:340641-474889 GCA_013399135.1 Heliornis fulica | reverse complement strand
AAAAAAAGGGACTCTCCAGTGTAACGACTGTGTCCTGAGAAAAGGCTCCTGACTACTAAGAGTGTTCACATCACCTGTGACACTGCTTTGGGTCAGAACTTAATTTGGCTCAGGTGCTTGTTTTGCTCACTGTGTGGTCAAAATGCATCCCACATCAGAATTCTTTGATTGTTCTTTACTGATCATCCTATAAAAAGGGTATTGTAAACATTTGCAGCAGTTATTTTAATCTCATCGCTATGAATGATTCCATTTAACTGATTCTTAACAAAATCAAATACAGGAAATAATCCAAACCATGACTCATATCAAAATGGATCAGTTAGGAAAAGGGCAGACAGTAGATATTGCCCCATTAAACTTGGTGTTTCAGATAGAGATACAGCTCTGTAAACTCTCCTACAGTGTACTCCTCCTAAGAGCTTGCTAACAGAAAGGTCCACATGAAATCCACCAGTACTACAATTTAAAGGGGTATGATTTTATTCACACTGGTGTTTTCAGCAGACAACTAAAAAAAAAAACAAACAACAAACAACGCCTCCAAAAAGTCCTCAAAAACAAGCCCATAGGTTGTAGAAATACAATTCATAAGGGAAAAAAATTAAAAAGAGAAAAGGATTTCATTACCTTGGAAGAATGGTATTTTTGCAGATGTAATTAAACACCAAATTCACAGTATGTAGGTATTAAAAACATTCCCAGATACGTGGAAGTGGGACACTCCTTGAAACACAAAATACAAAGTCAAACCCCTAAATAATTGTAACCAAACTGATTTACTCCTTGACACTTGTGAAAGATCTGAAAATAATCTGTGCTTCCAAATTTTACAATGCTGCCTGTCAGCAGCATCATAAGACCAGGTATTGTTTACAGATAACTTAGAGATTCAACCCTGAAGCCCTTAATGCATCAGAGTTTAAAATAAAATAATAACATGAAATAATAAAATAGTAAACAAAATAAAATTATAAACTGACTAAAATAAAAAAAATAGAAATAAGCTCCCCCTCCTTTATAAAGAATAGACCAAACCCATGAATTCTGAAGAGTGCCCCAAAAGCCAGAGGGAGGTGAAAATAATTGATTCAGTCACAAATTATTGTTATTGTTTTTTATAGACTGTGGCTGCCTATACAACTGGGCTACCACACACTTAAGTGAGAAGACATCCTCTCCCTCCCTAATGAAACATAGGGCTCTGTGGCTACATCTAAGCAGGAGATCCTCTGTTTCTTCCCCATGGCCTGGTCTCCCCAGGTTTGCATCCTTGGTGGTCTCTAATTGGACCTCAACCACGAGACTTCCTTTACAAAATAACCCAACTGGTGGCTGAAAACAGGCAGATCACTGGAAACCGTGTAAATCTGCTCTCCTGCATAATCAAGAGATCAAAATTAAGACCATATTATCGACTGTCTCTTCTGCAAATTTTAGACAACTTTTTCTGTAAGTGAGTGAAATTAATGGGACCTGAATTCTTGTGAACCTGTACTTGTGTTTGGATTCTCTAGTGCCTAGTGCAACCCAGAACAACTCTGAAGTGCATTCATGATGCTTCTTCACCTGTACCTGTCCCCAGAAGTCTGACATGAGAGCTCAGCTTGCAGCCACTTTGTCAGCATCAGTACCAGTAAACAACTCTGTCCTCTTCCTTACCTTTCTCGAAGTTTGTGGATGATTCATTCCTTCAGAACCACTAATCTTTTGACAAACTTGGCTGAAATTTTTGGCCTTCTTGAGGCTCTCCAGAAAGACAGATTAACATGGCCAAAGACAGACACCATGAGAGCATTGGCCACTTCCACAGAATACCAAGCTAAAAGAGATAACAAGTTTGCAGATCTATATCCCAATGTTGTCTGCAAATTATATGGCTCTTGGTTTTAGTGTATAATACCAACTGAATTAAAACCACTTTGATAACATATAACCTGTTTTGAACCGTGCATCTGAGCACTGCAGTGCTTCTGAGCTCAGAGGTATTAAGACACCGACAACATACTGTATTTTTTCCCAATCTATTTCAATTACACTTCTATAATGGCAAGAATAATGGCAAGATTAGTCTATTTCATCATGATTAAAACTTGATTAACATATTAAATAACCATTGTACACTAATTAACTCTGTTAAATGCAATGTCCAATACATTGTTCAACTTCTGGAGACTTCTAATGAAAAAGCTAGTATCAGGAGTATGGTTACTTCTTATACAGTGCTTATAGGATTCATCACAGAGTTTCTCTATGGACTGACTACTTAAAGGTATGATTTCAATAGGATATTTGGGAAGATTTTATTTTGAAAGACGTTAGCAGAGAAGTTACAATATAAACAGAAAAAACACCAACTGTGATTTAGGAAAGAAAGTCTAAGCACACCCTATCTGAAGGCTGTGAGGATACAAAATTTGTATTTATACTGTTTAGTAAGAACAGTGTGACAATGAATTTTAGATAGCCTTCCAGTTCAATTATGTAAAGCAGCACTGCAGTATTTTACAGGATGTACAGATGAAAAGCTATTAATAGTGGTTTGTCACTATTTTACAACCGTGGACAAGGTTTTAAACCAGTGGTTAAGAACTCTGTCGTTGCCTACATCTTGCGGGGACTTTTTATTCCACTGGAAACACTTTAAACAACTGTTTTCTTCTGTCATGAACACTCACAGAACTCAGACACCTGCAGCCTAACTTACCTGTGCTGGAAACATCTCCTCAAAATACAAAACAGGACCAGCAGATACTGTATGCTAACCCATTTATTCCAGGTTTTCAGCCAACTCTTAAATACAGCTGGGGGTTTCTGTGCACAAAACCACATGGTGAGAACAGAAATTATTTTAGAAATGGATTTAAAAAAATCTATTTATCCATTTCATGTGATCTTTCAATGTGTTCAATGTGTGATGAGAGAAAACGTTCAAACCCAGACTCACCTTGTCTAACCTGGGGCACTTAGCTGAGCCACCTCCACTTTCTCAAAGGTCATTAAAGGAGTTCAGGCACTCCACATGCCAATTTAGAGACTACATGCAAATACAAAATGGCTAAAGCTCTGCCATGATAGAAAGGAGTTATAGCTGCATATGTTGCACCCAATAAAACACACAACTGTGCTTCAAGAAGAGGTACGAGTGCACAGTTGTTTCATTTCCACCCTGGTAACATGTATTTCCCTTCTTCTCTTGGTTCAAACACCACAACCCAACAAAACCGTTGAAAGACAAGTAAACTTCAGCTTGGTGTAATATAGCACCTTTCCAGATTATTTCATCCACACAAGAGAGACTTGATGAAAAGCAGAAACAAACAGTATTTCAGAAAGTTGCAACCTCCTGGCCCTGAAGGCCAGGAGCTGAGGGTGATATAACATAGCTATCGTGGCTGGGATTCACCAGACAGGTGTCATGTCCCATTGACCTCAAGCAAGGCAATTTGGGGAGTCCCAGGGTTGGTGGCCAGGTTCAATGAAGAGGTAAGCTTGAGGTGATGAGGCAGACTGAACCAAGAAGTCAATCCACAGGCGAGGATTGGGACCCATGGCAAAATCCAGGGCTGGACACAGGTCTATGGTGACAAGTCATGCCCAAGGCCAAGACAAGGAGTCAGTCCATGGATCACGATCCAGATGAATGAGGCCTCTGGCCAGCCACAGGCATAGATTTAGCTGAGCTGGGGATAGGAACACCAACAATATAGCTCAGGTTGAAGAACCAGGACTGACATTAAATAGATCTCCAGTGCCTAGAGGCTAGAGGGTACAGCTTGAAACCCCAGATGTGGATGGTCAGGGCTATTCAAGAGCCTTGACAGTGGAAATGGGTCATCCTAAGCTGTTTTATCTACAACAGCACAGAATGTTGTGCTTTTGAAGAAACACTGAAATGAATGAAGGGTGCTCCCACGCTTAAAAAACAAGCAAACAGAAAATGGCATCTCAAGTAGTCTTCTCATTCATTTTACCTTTCCATGAAGATAGCATTTCAATAGTATTATCTCAGCCTCCCCCAGACACCATGCACCAGACATTGATGATGACAGATCTGCCAATCACCTTTCACCAGCTGCACAAAGTCCTGTGTGCAAGAGACAGAGGTGCCACACATCAGGTAGGCTGCCCTTTGCTTATAGCAGAGGCTTGTCCCCAAGAAGAGTCTCTCTCTCTCTCTCTCTCTCTCTCTCTCTCTCTCATCTCACTGTGTGGTAGGATGCCTGCACCCCTTTCCTCTCTTCATGTGATCAAATACAGGCTGTTGAATACGTAAGGACTCCAGAACGCTGAGAGATCTTCCCATGTGGGATGTGATCTGACAGAAATGTAAACGTCAGCAACAAGTATCTTCGTCAGCTTTCCAAGGAATTAACAATATACTCATTCACGGACAAAGGGATTGTTTCTGAACATGATCTCTGCCTTCAGGCTTTAGGACAATGCCTTTTTAGTGGTCTCCATACAAACTATGGTTGAAATTATGTTACTAATTGGCAGAATTTTTTAATTAGAGCACCAAATGGCAAC
This sequence comes from Heliornis fulica, assembly GCA_013399135.1. Classification (NCBI taxonomy): domain Eukaryota; kingdom Metazoa; phylum Chordata; class Aves; order Gruiformes; family Heliornithidae; genus Heliornis; species Heliornis fulica. The sequence goes on along the minus strand of VXBZ01010971.1, from coordinate 470,359 downwards.
CTTAATTCACAGGATATGCAGTCATTGGCTTTTACTTTGAATTTCTTTTATTTTATAGAGTAAAATCAGCAAGAAGAGGAACTGGTTACTACAAAATATGATAACTATTTCAATCCCTAGGTATAAACATATGGTAATTAGTCAATTAATGTAGCTCTCATACATCAAGGAAAAGATAAAGTATATACAATGAAGTCAGCATAGCCTTTTCTGCAGTTTTATGAATGATCTAATGTTCTAACTCGCTCAAGTTACTCCAGATTTACAACAATACGTAAGTAGAAAGTAGAATCAGAAACCAAATGAAAGAAAAAAAAAAAAAAGAAAAAGAGCATTGGTTTCTGGTGAACTTAAAAGAATTTGATATTCGTGATGGAATAAAAATGTGTCATATGTTTCCAGAGTCAGGGCCTGAGTCAGAAAAGCAAACCTATCCAGAAAGGACCTTTAAAAATTAAGTATGAATTCATCCACATATAACTTTAGCACATATTTACAACTAACCATTCACTGGAATGCTTTGGGGAATACAGAACAAATTCTGCTGAATTTTGGAAGAAGTTAAAATGGTCACAAACACTTTTTAGCTTTTAATATTGTATTTTTTAATTAAAAATATCATAAAGGGCATTTTCAGGAACAATTAACTTCACTATTAATAGGGAAATGCTTTCAGACCCTCTGATGAACCATTCACGTTACTATTTCTTGACATCCTTTGCATTTCCAGTACAAGATTCTTGATTATGGCTTCATCAGAAATTTATTGTTGTCTGCAGCTGTAAAAGATAAATTACAAGAAAATTCAGTCTGAATGCATATCCTTAGTGTCTGAGCTCCGAAACTGGAATAAACATTTATAAACATCCTTTCAAGGCTTTGGAACTTTTTCTAAAACAGCACTAGACTTTTATTTTTTTTAAGGTTACACCTTGTAATCTGGAGATTAGGAACACAAACCAAAAGTATATCGAACTGAATTTAGGAAGGAGAAATTGTTTATGAGAATTTTGAGCCCACAAACCTGACAAGTTTAGTAAGTGCTTATACTTCATGTGAAAGTATGTGTTCACCAGCTAGCCTGCCCTATCCATAGGCTTAGATTGCTTGGAAAAAAAGTTATTTGATGCCCTGGAAACAATTAAACTGAATCAATTTCTAGTTATTTTTGGTCATGTTCTTAAATTAAAAGAAAAAAATTTTTATTATTCCATAACTGGGTTCTCAGTTGAAGAAAGGATCATGCAGTTATGATTTTGATCATTGCTTATTCTTTATATTCTTATCTGGAGACTTCCCCCGATATTGAGTGTGTAGTTGTGTGGCATTGATTTCAGAATAAGCTGCTAAGTCAAGGTGTGATCAGTTATATAGACAGGCTCACTGCACTTTCTTATATCTGAAATATCCCTGGAGGCTTTTACCATTTCTCGTTGTCATAGATGTTAATCTTTATGGAGCTAAAATTCAAAATTACTGAACACAGAGTATCTCACTTACTTCAAGTACTGTACACAATGATCACAAGAAAAATCCCATAATCCAAAAGACAGGATGCATATAGAGACTAGTCCAGTCTATTGAGGTCACAGTTTGTCATATAGGTATATTATTCCAAGTTCGTTCAAGTACTATGATTTTCCTCCTAAAATTCCTTCTTGGAAAGAAAATCTACCCCATAACAACTGCAAAAATTAATTTAAAATCTCAAATACCTTGCATCTTAATATGTAATATTTCTTTACGTTATTTTAGGAGACAAAATAATGTAAAATCAATAAAAGATTAAAAATATATAAGTTAAGCTAAAACAAAGTTTTAATATCTCTGAATGCAATCTAAAATACAATCTTGGTTCTTCAAATAAATTAGGACCTGCTTAGCCTAGAAGAACAAATGTTGACTAAAATACTGATAGGTATTTCAATGCATAACTTGTAAATCCCAACCTCTCAAACACCCATGAAAACATCCCTGTAGTCCAAACTGACTCAAACTTCTGTGACTCAAAGTATTTATGCAGCAATAAGGTTAAAGCATTAACCTGAACTGAGTTGCGAGAGACAGACACGTGTGCAGATTGTCCGTAATCACTCTGCTTTTATACCAGAACTAGCTCATACCTTGCTCACATCACCATGGACAGTAACAGGAAATTAAAAAGGTTTTTAAAAAACAACCCTGATGTTTACTATAAGAAAGTTAAAACTCTGGGATGTGTCCAGAACTTTAGAGTGAGAATGAGAGCAGCAGATTCAGATTCTTTAAAATCTTCAGTAATTCATAGTGGACTCTTATTTCAAGTTAGGCTGACATTACTGCTGAACCTCAGGATTTGGATTCAGGAGATTTGGGTTTCTTTGCTCTCTGTGTTACAGGCATAAAGTGTGATTTTAGATGAGCCACCAAAGCCTTAGTTCAGTTAAATATTAGCATACATATCCATAAGAGTTTCATTTGATGCTAATTTTAGGCAGGTGCTTAAACTACCTTGCTCGTTCAAGACAAACCTTACTCTGTCTCCCATCTTACAGCACAAAATGGGAATAGAGGTGTCCTGTATCCACCTTTTCCTCTTTGGATTGTTCACATTTCAGAGCAAGAGCCCTTCTTTATTCCCTTGTCCCCCACGTACTTTGTACATCATCTAGCCCAAAAATACTGGGTTGTCATAAGAGCTGGAGACCTTTAAATAAAGCAATATAACAGTCACATATATATGCATGTACTGCATACACTCTATACTAGCATCATTTTTTACTGTTAGAAACAACTTTTGGTAAAAGACAACATGTCAGTGCACTCTCAGGGAATTTGGACAGCTTTCTAATTAATTTCTGAACATTTGTAGGACAAACGAAACATCAGCAAATTATGCTTAGAGTATTTGGAACACTTCCAACTTCATTTTCTTCTCTGCTCCCTCCTCTTCTACTAGAACAGGCAGATATGGTTAAAATCTCACAACAAAAATATTTCCTTAAAGAACACTTGCAGAAATTGGCATTTTTATAAACTTTATTCTTTCATGTTTAGGTTTGTCCTCAGCTGATCTCCTTTCAGGTCAAGAAGCAACCCGATAAATGCAAGACTTCCTTCCTAAATATGGATGAACAACAGGAACTTCAATGCTTAAGTCTCTCAAGAGCACTTGTGAGATAGATGAAGTGGAACAACTTAAAATTATTCATAAATAAAATAATACAATGATGACCTAATACAATTGTCACATCTGAGAGCTAAGGGACAGTGCCAGGCCCGTTTTGACAAATAACCTCACCTAAGCTGTAGACAATATTATTCAGAAGAGTGCTACTAAGACAAGCTCTTCTCCCAGAACTGGTTCTGGTGGCTTCCTTCATAAAACTCAGAGGTGACTGCACCGACACCCAGAAGAGTATTGTGCGCTGCAGTGCAGAGGGGAGACTGAGGTTGTCAAATCAAACAGCCAGATCCACCTATGACACCACTGCCAATTTGAACTCCACCCTTATGTTAAACATTATCTTTACTGTGCTCTAATGCTGTTTTCATAATACACCTCCTGCACAGCAAGCAACCTCCTTTGCTCGCTCAGTTACCACTCTCAGCATATAGACCCTGTAAAAGTCATTACTGTAATGTAATTTCTAGTACTAACGTTTTCACTATAGCAAAATCTCACAGGGATCAGACCCACTTATGGTCTTAACTAAAACTAGCCATCTGACTTAATTAACATTTACAATTCATCAAACCTTGCAGGGCTCATACTGGGCTCTGGGGCAGCTTGGCGGTGCTCACATTGGGCTCCTGCTGGGTCTGCACATCCAGTAGCGGTCTTATTCCACCATATAACACACTTGATGCGAGAGCAAAGGAAGAATGAAAGTATATAAAAAAATTAAACTAATCAGTTTTGCAGTATCTCTGCATCACACAACAAACCACACATCACAGGGAGAACAGGAGGCAGAAATCCTGGGAGCAACAGAAGCCAAACGTACATTGCCCTTGTAAGTTTTCTCCATAAATTCTAACCCAATCATAGCCATGTCTTTGCTAAATGCTTTTCTGTGAAGTACAAACAAGTTCTGAAGATACCTTTCTTTCTCTGTATATATATTCACATTGTAACAATATTAAGAGCAGCATAAAACTTCATTTCACTGAAGGTACCACAGACCACAGAAAGGTTTCCCAAAATTAGGAGTGGTATTGATTGAGAAACAGGGAGATTCAGATTTGGGCTATCCAAAGTGGCTAGATTTCTCAGGACTGAAGTTCTGTGCTTGGGAACAGAGCATGGTGTGCTCTGATGGACAGACAGCTGCTGTTTATGGCGTTGGCTGCCTCAGATGGGTCTGTCGCAGACCTATGCAACTATACCCTCACTTTTTCCATGATCCCTTCAGAGCATATACTGTTCATACAAGTCTGCTTGCATTTCTTCTTTCTTGGTACCCAAATGGCACCCAAGTAGTACTGAAGTAACAACCACAGGTAGAGTGTCCTTTGATTAACTTAATGTATGATGGCTTGACTCATTAGACTTTATCAAGTGTTTTATTGTTCTGCACTATGTGCAAATGCAGTTGAATGTATAAGCCCTGCTCATTAAGCACTGATTTGAGATTACAGACAGGTATTGAAAAAAAGGAAAGCATCAGCTATATAAATATACTTTTCCAAGAAGGCAAACTTCAAACATTCAGCATGAATTTCCCCTAGAATTTGAGTTCTTACCTTTCTAAAGCTTCAAGAATTATATTGCACTTCGAGGTTCTCTGTTCTTTGGGGAGTTCATTTAAATTTCTTTATATTCTTTCTTTGTTTTATAAAGAGAAAGGCCATATGTCCTACATTTATTTTGTCATATTTGAAGACTCTAGTATTGCCAAGACACAAAGCCTGTACATTCTTTTTACTGTATACCAGTTGCTGCAGGCACTGAGAAGGGGAGATGCAAGTGCATGAGAAAGGCAAAAATACTGAATTCCAGCACAGGTCTCTCCTCAGAGAATATTAATTTCCTACGGGACAAGCGATGTATTTGGTGGCAGTGGAAATCTGACAACTCTATCAATCCAACCAAGTTTATCATCAAGTTTAAACATTTCTTAACTGTCAAACTAAAACACGAACCTAGAAATAATAAACTACATTCTGAAATGTCTGCCAGAAAGCACACAGGGAAAAAAAAAGAAAAAAAAGATTCAAAAGATGACTTCCAAACCATAAATAATATTTTTGCAGTCATGCTTGCATCCTTATTCCTGAAACCAATTTAGAAAACAATTGGACAGGGCACCCTGGGAATAAAGAATCATTTGCCATTAGACGTTAATGTGTGATTACTTAGTAATGTAATTGAAAGCATGACTGTAGCACATTGCCAGCTTTCTATTGCCAGGAGATTACATCATAAATGATACCAACTATTTCAAGTCATTTTTTTATTCCATATTTGTTGTGACAAGAACTTTTACTTATTACTTGAATTAGTTTTTCTCCTTTCTCAAATACTTCGGGATCAAGGGTTTACAGGAAGGAGGAGTGGAGGAGGTAGCTCTCAGTGTGTTGTATTTTCTCATGTTTATCGTGAAATAATTAATTGCTATGATTGTGCTGGGAGATTCATGGTGGAGACTGGTGATGTCTGAATGTGGGCGTGCATACCTGACACAATGATGCACTTCAGGGTCTATTTGTGGATCTGATATCATGGATAGGAGTAAAATCTGAGAGCTGAAAGTGCAGCCTATGTCAGTCTGAGGAACTCCCTTGAGATGCATTGAGCTATACAGATTTTACTCTCCTGCAGACCTGATCTAAACCATAGGTACTCCACAAAACATCATGGTGTTCAAAGGCTTGATCCTCAGCCAAGATAGCCAGGCAAGGCTGGGTGGGCTGTTAAAGGAGTCATGCCTATCTACATCTACAGTGAATCTAGACTATCACACAAAGAAGGCTGCGCTGACAGCAGAGCTGCAAAAACTTGGTGCTTCCACATGCATGAAAGTACCGACTCAGTAAAACATGTCCCTCACTTGTCTTTACAATCTTTCCTTCCAAGCATACTGTGACTTCAACAACTGGCACACCAAGAATTCAGTGGTTTTCCTGGCAGGAGGAGCTTCCCCCGCCTCCCCAGATCACGGGATATGGCTAAGACACCTTGTCTATGCAAACCCCTCCTGACCCCAGTCCCTGGTTGGCACAAATTATTGTCAACAAGAAAACCCAAAGAGTTCAAGTTTTTTGGCCCACAGGGAATTTCACCTGTGTAGACTGGAAGAGGAATCGTGTCCTGATGATCCTTATTCGAAGCAGCCACATCACCCCATCCACTGGAGCCATGGTCCTAACTTGTCTGGCCAAACAGTCATCCTACGCACACACCATACACAACCACCATCAGCTTTTAGGGCCTGAGCTTCCTGGGATTTAAAATAACTATTCTGACCAGAGAGTTCAAGAGGAAGCTGTGAGGAACTGAAATGCACAGAGACTTCCTCACCCTTGTCCATGCATATTTTTCATCAACAAGCAGGGAATGGAGCCTTGGTAAGGATTCCAGCATTTGGCTCCCAGAATTTGTTATGTCTTTATTCTATTTTACTGAATGCCAGATAACAACAGAGGTGTCCAAGAACAGCAGATGTTTCAAAACAGACTGCTTCTCTCACACCACTAGTACCCAAGCCAGGAAAGAAAGAATAAACCAGAATAACTGCAAGGTGGGAAGGTGTCTTCCCTTCAGAGGCTGATTCTGGGCTAACTTTCACTCCAGTAGAAAACATGACTATATCTCGAGAGTCCCCCAGAACTACAACATGCAATTCATTTTTCAAGGAAAACATTTTATTACAAGACTTCTTATAAAACTTATTTGCTTCCCAGCTGCTTTTACATAGTTTCCTAAACTGTTTTCAGAGTATTGAATGATTGGAACAAACCAGATTACCTCCTTCTAATTTGTCCGGGTGACCTACTGTATACGTTAATAAAGGGATATTTTTTTCTGCCTGTAGCTCTGTTTTCACTGTAGAAAGCTATGCCAGTTGCATTAAAATACTTTTAACCTATTCAGTCCATGATAGTGGAAGTTCCAGAGCCTTCTGGGCTTTGTAATATAATAGCACCCCTTTATCACATTGAATGGTTTATTGGAACCAGCTTGTACAGATGATTTAGTTTACTATAGTGAGGCCACTACTGCAGGGCTCCAATCTCTGTTTGGGGACTCTTCTGTAATTTTCAGTGTTCCCAGTTTGGCCTGGGAGTGGGTTTGGTTTTGGGGGTTTTTGCTGGTTGTGGTTTTTCTTCATTTGGTTTTAGAGGGGGTGTGTGTGTGCATGTATATGTTTCCTGTATGGGTTTTTATTCTTTTGTTTGCTTCCTTTTAACTACATTATTTTTTCACATAAATTTGTTATTTGCCTTCTTTTCCCTCTTGATTTATTCTGAAGATGAGCACCAGTCCATATAACATGCATTTTATGAACAGGCAATATCCACTCAGTACCATCAAAATCAGGAATTGGTTTTGTCCAACACAAGTCAGAAACATTTTCCAACTTTACTGCATGTAGAAATAATAAATATGAGAAATATTCCTAAGACAAGTATTGCCATCCTATAAAGAAGATGGCTGTGTCAGAGGTCTGAGACTGCACACAGACTGTGTTGGCTAATAAATGTGGTGACTTCATGAAGCAGCTAGCAGAACCTAGGCACAGCTAGTATGGTCTAGCATATGTCTGAATTTCAACCCACTTTTTGCTGTAATTTCATCATAAATATTGCCATGCACTTGTCCTAAACAACAGAACCATTTTGGTGTTTTCAAGGAAACAACAAGACCTTGAAAACAACCTGTTTATCATCAAGAAGTGGAAAAGTGTCCAAAAGCATCTGGAACATGCAGACTATGAGCACCATCAATGGTGACAGCAACTCAGAAAATGAGAGCACTGTTTATGTAGACTACTCAGCAGTGCGGAATGCACTACTCAGTCCTCTAAGGACACCTGGGAGTACCACTGTAAACCAGAGATCCCCAGTACTGCTCAGAATGCCTCTCGGGAGGGAAACTAACAACCTTGCACCAGAACTACCCCACTAGCCCCTAGGGTGGGACAAGTACCAGGGAGTCCCCAGCGCCGTGCAAGGAGGACTACATGTAGTATGGCTGGACCCACTACAGCTCAAGGGTTCAACCTTACCCCCAGGCCATGGCTTCTCTCCCTCAGGACAGAGGCCATCTACACTGACACACCCAGCTTCTCTCGGACTATAGCATCGCTCCCCAGAAATCCCAGGGGAGTTCAGCAAATTTTAAACTTGCATGTATCTCTAATCCAAAGGAGAGTCTTGGTATCCAAATCCACTCAACCTCTACACTGTCATTTGGTCTTAAACCACGACGCTTTGGCAGAAGAGAGCACTGCTTCCAGGGGCACTTAATGGAATCTCCACACACGGTAATCTGCTGCTGATCTCATAACATGATTCTGTGTCTGAGCATATTAACAGTCACACAGATGAAAAGGCACTCTTTCAGCTTACAGAGGAGTGTTAAAAACCACCCCAGATTTCCACAGTTTATGATTTACACTTACATACAAAAGCATTTTAATTGCATTACAAATGAAGATTTACCCTCAAATCATAAAAGAACACCCAAGTAGTGTCTGCACTTCTTCAAAAATATTTCTGAATCAGAAGACTGTCCCAAACTTTAGCATAAGGTTTGCACTGGTACCAAACAGATATTGGCTCCACATTCCCTCTCACCCCAATAAAGTGCAGCTGCCTCTACTCTGAGCTGCCCAGCAGATGGGATTTGACTCAGTTTAATTTGCCTTTGAAGATTTCCTAAAAGCACTTGTCTAGTACACTCCTCCAACTCTTGAATAATTTTTATGAGGGACAGGCACAAGATTGGGAATTTTGCATCCTCTATCTAAAGAAATCCCCTGGAAAGAGCAAAATACCCAAGACACTTTTAAGTCCGATATTTTTTCTCCCTTCTGAAGAAAATTTGAAAGTAGAAAAGTCTCCATCAAAACCTAAAAGACTTGCTGAATTCTCTGTAGCACTGGTTCACAAAATGTGAGGAGCAAGGAGGTAAAGAAAAGGAGCACAGTGTAATTGGTTGTGACTTTCCAGGGGTGTGCTGACAGGCAGAAGCAAACTCCTTCAGTGAAAGCACAATGAAAGGGCAAAAAGCAACAGCTACAAATAGCAACAGGGGAAATTCCAATTGGGCATGAGAAAAAAAAAATCCTCACAATAATCACAGCTAAGCACTGGAACAGTTGCCCAGAGGGGCAGACAACTTTCTGCCTTTGAGGATTTCCAGATCTTTGTGTAAGTGCATGAAAATCCTTACCTAAATTCGAACAGGGCAAGCTGAGCAAACTTGACTGGGAAACAATACCAGATGACCTCAGAGATTCTCTTCAATTTAAATTCTTCCAAGATTCTTCTATTCCATGCCTACACATTCTTAGAGGAAGAGTTACAGGCTTTACACTCACTGGTACACAGGCTCCAAGCTCTATTGTCACCGAGAAAGTGGAATAAAATCAGCCAAAACCAAAAAATGACAGACCTTCCAGAAAGTAAATTATTTCTACTGTCTGGTCTAAAGCAATTATGTCTTGATGCAGAACTAGGAGAAATCTACCTTGACTTTGGACAGGATATTACTCTGGAAATACCTTAGAAGAAGCAATCAAAGCAGCTACAAATATGGATATTCAGTCAATCTGGAAGATGGAAAAAGAACCTATGTGATATGCATAGTAAACTATACCAACAGCTGGGCCTTCTTATGGAAATATTACCCTCGCAATATTGTGCAAGGTCAATGAAGCTTGAAGCTTCTACTATACAAGTATCAGTTGCAAACATTAGATACTCAGAGCAGAGCTAATCTAGTTTGAACTCAAGCCATTTTCTTCCACTACTTGACTTCTCCAGATCAAAGTATGAGAATTGGCCAGGACTCCTTCAAATCTAGATAGTTTGTTTAATATGGACAAATTTCTCTTGGTGACATGCTGGTAATTGAGACCACCAAACACATTATTCTATAGAACCTCGTGTCATATGTGAATCCGGGTTCACAGAATTACAAAGCAAAGACATAATTCCAGTTGACCACAGAGACTCCAGTATGTAAATAAGATTCAGCTAGTCCTGAACAACAGAGCTATCGAGTGAACTGGTGAAATATACCATCAGAAACCAGATACAACAGCCTGAAGTAAGCTATAGTTAGTTTGTCAAACATTATAAATACGATTATGTTGACTTTAAAAAATTATCCCTGCCAGTTAGTCCAATTTGGGGAATTACATAGGAATGCTTGCTCATGGTTCAAGAAGTTTTGCTGTAGTTACAACACATGGAGTGTATTAAGTGAATACTCCAAAAATTCTTGCGGGATTCATTTTTTATTACAGGTCACGACAGTTTGGATTTTTTTTATTTTATCTTACAGCTTTTTCTTTTTTTGTTTCCACTACCCATATTGCTGTACACCAACTGCAGGCTGGATCCTGGAGAAGTCTAACCCTTCATTCTAACCCACAACCCATCAAACACAACCACCTTCCCCAGTTCAACTTCTATAAACCCGCCAAAGCCACAGCTATATGACTCTGCGCTGATGCCTTTCTCTCACAACTGAAATGAATCAGTAGTTGGTCATCTTAAGAACACTGTACTGTGACAAAGAAAACATCACCAATTAAGCACTTGCTGATTTGAGTTATTTGGGCAGCTGTAGAGAGGCAAAGTAATCTCCTATAGTACTGGCACAAGTGTCATATGTCAATATAGTTTAGTTATAGCCACCTAGCCCCATTGACCCCTACAGAAATCACTCTCACTTAATTTCCTACAATTTTAATATACAGGCAAGATCCTCAGAACATTTTTCATTAACAAAGAGCCTTCTGGCACATTTAGAATAAGAGCAGTGACGTTGGCTTCCTCACCATCACTGAACTTGATAATGGGGAGTTACTTCTAGCAGCTGGAACTGTATCAAAAAGAAATTCCTGGACAGCATCACTGTGTGCTCTTAAACCACTGCTAGTTTTTGCCCCAGAGACAGGACATACCTCAATGATGTGTGAAGTAATCTCGCTGTAGAGTTTGTGGTTAGGTTTATAATTCCCTTTATCATTCTTCAAGATAAAGTAGTACTAGCCAAAAAAAAAGTTTATATTAGAGGAGGGTGGTTTGTCTTTTTTTTTTTTTTTCCTCTCTCCATTATTGTGTCCACTGGAATCAACCCTTCCTACTCTAAAAAGCCTTCCATGGAGTTGGCTGGTTTTTGATAAAATGGTTCTTATTTTGGTATCCATCAGCACAGTCCTGTCAGCAACACATAGTCTCAAGTACACCAGTGCCATCAAAACTTCCCCAAGAATGGTTAAATTAGATAATGGTAGGTTCTTCTCTACACTCTGATTCCTAAAATTAAGAGGAATCTTCCTGAAAATTGTTCAAAAATGGAAAATTTCATAAAAGTGTAAAAACAACATATACAGCCACAGAATCACTGAATTGTAGGGGTTGGAAGGGACCTCCAGAGACCCCTGAGTCCAAGCCCTCTGCCTGAGCAGGATTCACCTAGATTAAACCACACAGGAATGTGTCCAGATGGGTCTTGACTGTTTCCAGAGAAGGAGACTCCACAAACCCCCTGGGCAGCCTGTTCCAGTGCTCTGTCATCCTCACCACGAATGAGTTCTTTCTCACATTGGTGTGAGAAAGTACTAAGAGTGGTTAATTTTTTAGGACAATCTCCTGTTCATGATGACAGATACCATTTTTGGGCCAGAGTATCTTTCCACAGTTGTACTGATGGCAATCATCCACACCGAAGCCATCAAATCACAGATCATTCCTAGCACTACAATGCACAATACTGTGAGAGGTCATGATGCAGCAGAAGTGATATAATGCATTATCTATCCAAGCAATATTTCTCCAGCTGTTACTGACTGGTTTTGTTACAGTCATTCTCTTATATGGACATTACTGCAACAATGGCAACTCTGAAAGAGTTCACACTTACCTAAAAATACCACAAAGTCACCAGTAGACACAATGCTAAAGCAATTCACAAAAATCTAAATACTTTTACTCAAAGAACCCTTACCCTTTTGCTGAAGGCCTTACTTCAAAAATACTTGGTGGTCGCAACAATAATGATCTTCCTTTTCTTTTCCCGTATTAGCCTGGATATACCATTAACAACACTGGGCATCAGAAAATGTTATTTCAGCCATGGTAACTGAATATGAAGAGTTACAATTTTTAAAATGGCAGCTTTTGCCTATTCTATTTGTCCTTGTTGTATACATGTACATATCAACACTGTTACATCTCCATTTCAGAAGCAAATACAAATAGGAATCCTCCTGGAAAGCTGCCTATAGTAGTCTTCTCAATATTTATGTCTCGGATAAAGATTTTAGTGACAAGAACAGTGGTACTGATGTTCCCATCTATAGCAGAGAATGAATAAACATGAAAAACTAAAAGGTTATATTTTAAGTTATGAGAAACTGTTGAAGACTGTTTCTTGTATTCCGCAGTCACAAAATCAGCATCAAATTTCACAAGTCTTCTCATTTTAAATACTTCTGTGTAATGAAAGGATGAGGTTTCCAAATGGAAGAATAGAATCAGTCAATAGCAGTCAAGTCTCTGAAGTGTTTTGGAAAGGTACAAAGCTGCTGGCAGGATTGGTACAAATATGTACTTTAAAACATAACAAAATCATATGTCAGATAATCAATCCCAAACAGTTCAACTGGGCCCTGTCACAAGCAGGTGAAAGGACTTAGGAGAGACTAGTCTTTCAACTACAGTCTGCTCAGAACTTTTTCAATACGACATCTTTTTTTTATCCTATTTTTTAAACTTCTCTGCAAAATGGCAAATTGTCAAAACACAAGCTTGTTTGAAGTTAAGGGAAATTTTTAAAGACAATTCCTTTGCAGACCTTTTGTTTTGTTTTGTTTTTTGTTAGACTTCTATGAATTTTCCATTCAAAGTGAAGTACTGAAAGGAAAGGGGCAAAGTCACTTGGAAGCTTGGGAAATGGGCACTACAAATATGTTAAGGGTGAGTGTCAGGAGGATAGATCCAGGCTCTTCTCGGTGTTGACCAGTGATAGCACAAGGGGAAATGGTTGCAAGCTGGAACACAGAAAGTTCCATCTTAATATAAGGAGGAACTTTTTCACTATGAAGGTGATGGAGCACCGAAACAGGCTGCCCAGAGAGATTGTGGAGTCTCCTTCTCTGGAGACATTCAAGACCAATCTGGACACATTCCTGTGTGATTTTATCTAGGTGATCCTGCTCAGGCAGAGGGGTTAGACTAGATGCTCTTTCAAGGTCTCTACCAACACATAACATTCTGTGATTCTGCGATACTTTCAACTACTACAAGTTGAAAATAGAGGACAGGCCATTGTGGCCCAGGACCACCATTAAGCATCCTTTACCTTTGTTGCTGTCCAAAGTGCAGTGAGGGCAACAGCAGGCTCAAGGCTAGCTTCAGGGTGCCAACCGACTGGCCAAAGTTAACCTGGAGAAAAAAAAATTGTTAATATTATTAAAGTTTTAATATTATTTTAAAAAATAATATTAATATTATTAAAAAATACCACAAAACTCTAAAGAGTACCAACTGCCTCAATGGCAGAGGCAGTGAAGAAAGACAAATTGAAAAGAAAGGCCTTTGAAAAATTGAAAAACAGGCCATGCCTGTTTTTATGAACTGTTCCTGAAGATAGCTTAGAAATATACCAAAGAGTATGGCATAAAATGTATACTCTAACCCTCTGAGTGCTGCTTCTTGGAGACAAATATTTAAAACTAAAATACTTTCCCCCCATATCTGCTTCTTACCTGGTCTAAAGTACCAACAGCTAATGAGAAATTAAAGATCTATGCCTTTGGTTATTGCTAATTAAAGCACAAAGCAGAATATTTCCGTCTTTATCCATGACTTGAATGGGAGTTCAGTCTAAATAGGAATTATGTAAGGATTGCAGGGTTTGTCCCACTATATTAACTATAACTACTCTTAATCTACATAAATAAGACAACTGCATCCCTGAAGTAAAGGAGATCTCAGCCTTCAGCTTGTTGCAACACCCTGTTCAGCCCATTGCAGGCAGTGAAAATCTCCACTGACTTCAGTGGACTTTGGATCAAACCCTAAATTTTTAAACTGTTTTGGATTAAAGGGGATTTTGGCTGTTGGCCAAAGATTAAAAGATTTAAGAGCAGCAGAGATGTTCCTGTGGATTGTTCGGTGACAGGGGGTGTGCTTAAAATGTCTCTTTTTCTATAGCAAGATACTCCCTGTACAGTATAATCATATCAAGACTGGCATATAATAATAAAAAAGGGAAGATGTAGTTCATTAGAGGAATCTATCTATTTTAGCATAACTATTAGGCCTGTTAAAGCATTTGAGTTTTTATCTTAAGGGGAGAGAAAAGAATATGGCTAGCAAACTCCCTTCTAATGCAGGTTAAAGTATCTTCTCTTTGTTGTTTTTAAGGTTTAACTTCAATTTATGGCATTATTATTTTTCAGAAGGGAAATTAAATGTTAAGTAATGAAATCTAAAGATACATGATGTATCAAATCAAAGCTCAAGAGAGAACAATGCTTCATGGATAAGAGCTGCCATTCAAATTCCAGCATTTTTTCTTCCTTTAAAGTGAATATATGTTAAAAAGATAATTTTCTGTCTGACATTTTAGTTCTGTATTAACAGTCGCACACATCTGCAGGCCACAACTTCAAGGTTTGGGTTCTGCTTGCTCCCTTTCCCTGAATTATGGAGAGAAAAATTGAAAAAAACACCAGCTTGTGACTTGTAAGACTTGAAATTGGAAAATTTCTGTATTTTTATAATCCAATCTTCGTAACTATTTTCAAGAGAGCAGCTTCTAGATGCTGTACTTTGCTCAGCTCTTGCTGACAACATGGAGACCAGTTAATGCAAACTTTTTCACTGATTTCCCTGGAATGAGCCGTAAGAACACTGTACTGGATGACATCATCTAGGCCACCAAGACCAACCCCAACTGTTATGTCAGGCAACAGAAGCCCAAGCATGGGCATTACATTAATGCCATCATAAACTTTAAACATTCAACTATTAAAGGGTTTTGTTTTACTTCCGCACTTCCCAGAGAGAAGTTCAAGGACCTAATTTCTCAAGTTGAATCAAAACATACTTCTAATTCCCATGTTAATCAGTTTATGGCTGGTTTACAACCATCTGTTCTTACATCAGTGTTGCTCTTTTCTTCCTTTCTGCATTGTAGCTAGAATGAGCAAAAATGAGGACCTACCGCTTTCTTAGGCACTCGGTGGTAGGGTGTGGAGTGTCAATACTGTCAGGAAGGGCAGTGCTACTACTTAGGTGTACTTCCCTGGGAAAAACACAAACCCAAAACCTCCACACAACAACCCCCAAACAACCCACAAAAAACCCCACAACACACACAACCTAAACCTGTGAATACTTCATTCTACAATCCAGGGTTGTGCATGTATATGTAACTTTAAAAAGATCACATAAAAATTACTATGAAAACCTCTGAAGATCATTCAGCCTATTGAGAAACTTCTAGTAATACCTAAAAGGGTTATGGAAATGCATATTATATTATTAGAAAACAGAGTAACAAACCAAAATCCATAAAACTAATAGAGTGTCCCATTCCTGGAAGTGCTTAAGGACGGGTTGGATGAGGCTTCGGGCAACCTGATCTAGTGAAGGATGTCCCTGCCCATGGCAGAGAGTTGAAGGTCCTTTCCAATTCAAACCAGTCTGTGATTATATGACTGACATATTGGCAATGTTCCCCTAACCAGGGCAACAGAAACTTTTCCTCATCTCTGTTCCATATATTTACAAGAAGTATGCAAGTCAAGGATCCTTATGTCCATCTAAGAGGGCATACACTTCAGTGCTCCATTCACGAGCAGATGTCTCTTATCCCTTTCATGGCTACAGTCCCAATAACCTAGTACCAAGCTATTACTGATTGTTACACAATCTAAGCATAAACAAAATTTCAACCAAGAAATAAAATTCAATAAGTGAAATGAACCTTTTAACTGCTATACATGCAACTGGCTACAAACAGCTTTTCCTTGTTCTAGTCCCTCAGCTCTACCTGTCTCAGAGCTGGATGAGATGCAAGTTCACTAAAACAACTAGCAATTACATTTAGGCATTAGTTTTTCCTACACACATATTTCAGATTGTTTAAGTGCTTTACCTACAAATAAATTCACCCATGGAAGACAAAGAAATTATCAGTTTTATCAATAGGCAAAGTGACATAGGAGAATATTTTATTCAATCCTCTATCAAGTCAAACTGTTGGGGAAACCAATGATATTTTGGTGCACTAAAGGTGCACACACAACTTGTCACAAAATATTAAGTACATCCAATACCACTTATGAGGTCAGCAAAGCCACAGAACCGTGGGTTTTAACTTACTACCCTGACAAGTTGAACTACACATTTCCAAGTCTTTAAATCATCTGGCAGACCATTTGTGTTACAGACTGTGAGTTATGATTCTTTGATTCCTTAAAGTTTCTTCCTTAGCACAGAGCTGCTCTAATGAGTTATATCTACGACACTACCACAGGATGAATGTTCTACTGCATTTGCAGTGGGAAATTAATATAGTAGTCATTCTTAAATGACTAAGAAACATCTCTTAGGTTTTAAAGTGTGAGGAAGAAGATATGTAATATTTATCTTTGGAAATTTTGGTTTTTTTCAGCATTCCCAATTATGAAACATAAAATTATTTTAATAAAAGAGCATAAATTGTCAACATCCAAAATGAAAACTACAGAGGCACTTTTATACTGACACAGCATGTCAATATGAACAAAGCCTTTTTTATATTAATAATATTCTTATGAAACATTCATTTTCTATATACATTCTTGTCACCCTTGTAAATATTAAAATAACTTGCACAATTTTCAGATCTTCCTTGAAATGTCTACAGTAAATGGTTGGGATACTTGTTACTTGTAAGTGTTGATTCACATGCCACTTATTTCTCCCCTCTGATCACATAAACATGCACAACCCCCAAAACATTTGTAACAAAATCAATGATATATTTTATATCCTTACTCAATGCCTAAAAATCAACATAGAATCATAGAATGATTAGGGTTAGAAACGACTCCCAGATGTCATCCAGTCCAACCCCCCTGCAAGAAGCAGGGACAACCCCAACTAGATCAGGTTGCTCAGGGCCCCATCCAACCTGGCCTTGAACTTCTCCAGGGATGGGGCATCCTCCACCACCTCCCTGGGCAACCTGTTCCAGTGCTCCACCACTCTTACAGTAAAGAACTTTTTTCTACTATCCAATATAACCTATTTGAAACACGTTTCAACTAACAGATTATCATTTTGACCTTTTTTTTGACAACATTTGTAAAGCATCTATTTACTGTTCTGTTGTATCAGATAGTAATATATCAGTAATTCTTCAGTTCCTCCCACCATATTGTTTCTATAACTTCTCATATAAAAGAATGGCCAGCAGATAAAGTGTTATCAGACAAGGGATAAGGAAAATAAATATCCCATTGTAACTCTATGCCTTACAGAAGCAAGATTTAGGCTCTCACCATGTATCTGCTATGACTGTAAAAAGTATGGCTATTCCTGTTAAAACACAATTGAAATCACAGAGAGCAAAAAGCTTTCTGCATGTGGCAATTTCGTACAGAAGCAGTGTGAGCAGGAGATAGGGTGGAATCAGTTTCCATTGTAGGAACAGCAAGAGCAAGAGGACAGAATGAGGAGTGACCAGGAAAAAAAAGCCCCAAACTCCACACACCTAAGATTAAGCTTCTTGAAAGATCTGCAGCTTCCAGGAACTAATAAGTACTGTGAGTTTCTTTCCAAAACGATTTCCCAGAAACACCACAAATTCAATGCAAGACAGATTTACGAAACCCAGTTATAGAGGGATTTGTGCTCTCAACAAGAGGAAAGCCAGTCAAAGAGCATCTTTTATTTAGGCTCAGCAAGGGTTTTTGATACTTGCACTAAGAACCCAACCAGTGACAGTCCTAGAAGCAAAAGGAATAGTTTACAGGTAACAATGAGGTATTTTTCCTCCTAGAAATATCTAGTCCACGTCAGCCCAAAGACAGCAGCAGTGAGCACAAAACATAAATGTGATTTCCCCATGGGACAACACATCATTACAGAAGACATAAGTTAGATCCCCAGTAGCTTTCTAGGATCTTGTGCCTTCATATCTGCTTAGATGGTTTCAGATTAAGAACAGTATCTCGCATTTATTTTGTCACTGAATTCAGAACAGAACAGGACTCTACCTCATGTTGTCAGAGTAATCAAGCAAAATCTTGAAGGGAAAAAAACACAAACCACCACAACACCCAGAAACCTGTTCACCATAAAACAAAACCAGTATAGTTCTTTGGATCTTAGGTCACAACTATTCCATCAACTTGAATAACTTGCAAACACGAGAGGTGACAGCTTGACTGCGCTTAAGTCAACAAGGTTTCTGCTACTGATCTTAAGCCAGCAGGGTTTCATCTCATCTTTTGTCACCTTGTGTAACCAGTGCTTGGTACCACAGCACTGGTCTGTTTAAGGCAACATTTTTGCATGTGGAAGAAACCCATAAATCTTGCTCATCCATAGCATCCATAATTTGGTTAACGCAACAGAAGCCAAGGTTTAGCAAGGTTATCATGTGAAACAGGTTTAACATAGAGCCTATAATCAGCAGGATTCTTGGGAAAACAAATAGCCTTGAAGGGATAATCGTTATTTGGAAGTCAAGTTATGTAAAACATATTTCCTCCTGTGTTATTGCTTCAAGTTGTTTGATTGCACCTAGTATTTGTAAAGAGTGGAAATTATAGAATCTTCACCCTGAGTGGTTTAGGCTCTGTTGTTGTAACAGCTACTTAAGTTTTAAAGGGTTTTCTTGCCTTTTTCTTTTGGTCTTTCTTCATGCAGGTAAAAAGCTGATAGGAGTAAAGTAATGAGACAGGATAAAGAAATTCACAGCCAAGGAAACTCTGCCAATTTTCTAAAACAGATGCCAATGCTTTTGGCACCTTCTTGTAGTTGACTAAAAACTGAGTCCAAATTTATCATCAAAGAGCTAGCCAGGCATGCAGATTGCACACATATCTCCCTCAAAGGAAAAGCTTACAAAGTTAGACAACTTCACAGTATCACTTTCTCTTAAAACACAGATCAAATAACCCTCCTTCCTTCCTCCCAGCACAGCCAACGCTGCATCTACTGCAGAATATACACAATTGCATTTCATTTTACTTCTCTATTATTATCCATATATATTGTACACATAACAGACAAGACACTCTAGAAGTAAGTATAATACAACCACACATGCCCATGTGTAGCTAGTATTTACCCCCAATATTCCCAATACAGAAATGGAACCAGAAAAGGGGAGCATCAATAAAGCAAAAAAATATTCCCTGCTTTACTACAGACAAGCTCCTTCTTTCATGGTTTCGTTCTGTCAGTAAGAATGCCAAAGCCTGGCTCACATCATTCTTCAAGCAAAGCACTTCCTTGCATGTATTCTTCAAGCAATTACTAGAACTGTACAATATAACTACAATGCCACTACCCCTGGCTAGCCACAGTCTGCAAGGTACATTTACAGTGTTGGACCAAACCCAATTTCCCATATGCCTGTGTTCTGTTTATAAATAACATACTCCTGCTCATGCATGAAAAGAGGTTAGAGAATAGGAAAGATGGATTTTAAGGTATGAGGGCAGCAGCTTTTGTATTTTGCATTTCTATCTCATTTCTCCCTTCTTTTTGCCTTTGCTTTTAGTGTCGGTCATCAGTATGGACAAAGAAAAACCTTCACCTTCTAATCCAGGCACGGCAACCCAGCTACTCCTAAAGACTGCTGACAAGGTTTTTTTTGTGGAAAGAGTTGAAAAATGGAAGATATTTCTTAGAAATAGCTTTTTCTTGGGAGCAGGGATCTTTCTATATGCGTATAGTATAGGAAATTACTGTTGTTAGGGCTGTAATTTTTTAATTTCCTGACTCAAGAGTGTGAATTGGCCTCAGTCGTGCTGGGATTTCAATCTGAAAGTTTGCAGTGCATAATCATAATAGGTATCATGGCCATAATATTGCACTATGCATAATCACAGTATGATTAAATACACCGGGAGTAAAATAGAATGTGCAATAACATTATGTTAGCACGCTCTTTTAACAGACTACACAGTACACAAGGAGGCAGAACCTCAGCTGGGGCAGACTGAACCCAAACCAAAGCAGCCAGCTATACTTACATATTTGGGGGAGGGGAATATATATATAGAGAGAGTTTGAGAGATTTTGATTTAATTTTGCTATAACCATAGCTGCTTAAGAGTAAGAGAACAAACACATTTTGAGTCTCATGTTTGTGCAAATTTTGCATAGTTATATATGGGATACAGAGTGTTTATGTTTGTGTACAGATCACATGCGTAGCAATATTCCAGTATTCTGCTTGCTGTCTTATGATAGAGTATATTTGATAGGCAAATAAAATATTATTCATTTGTCATTATACTTATCTCATGAAAGCAGATTGCTGTCAAAGTCACTTCATTTTCGCATTTATTTTAGAAGATGGAGATTACACTTTAAACAGATAGAAAAATCTAAACTAACTAGATTAGGCAAACAAACACATTTTGCAAGTTTTTCTTGGATGTTATTAACTCAGGAGTTGAAGATCATGCTTCATGTCCTTTTCAAAATAATTAGTTTTCCCTTGAATTTGTATTTTTACAGTCTCTTTCCCTTCTCCAAGATCACTGTTCAATAATTTCTGTTAATTTTCAGATAAATATACACACATACACCCCAACAGTGACTTAACACAAGACAGCTACATGTTCTCAATATATTTCTTAATGCATCACACATGCAATAGTCTCCTAGGACTATGTTCTGCCCTCCACTACACAGACAGCTTATTATTCAAAATATGCAATGAATCATTAATGATACACACCCGCAGAGGGGAGATCAGAATTAAGCCCTTAGTCTGTGTGTAATATTTGCTCTCAAACTCCATCTATCAGGAGCAACGGTACTTTGCTTGCTGTTGCCAAAAAACAAATTGGAAAAAAAATATTAAAAATTTATATTGTCTATGTGATTTCTTTCTGTGGCCTCTACACCACGTACTTGGGACAGGCATTATACCGAGTGCTCTCCTATTTCTGCTTCTGCATGGATTTAGTGCAAGAGCTATGTGTGGTGCTCACCATCCATCTTTGGTGAAGGGCCCATACTTTGAATAGTACTCTCTCTCTCAAACAGCCTATTTGCTTGAAAAGACTTAAAAAAAATTAAGAAAAATCAATGCCTTTCTAAAAGTTCAATTCAAAAGACAATATCAGACTATAAGAATGACTCTGAGTCAGTAGTGACACAGATCAATGATGCATTTAGCTTCTGCTCCTTTTAACAATGCCAGTCATCCCTACTGCTAAGGTATCACCATGTTTGGTTTTGCTGATTTGTATTATGAGGAAGGCATCCCTATAAGGAATCTTTTATTTAACCTGTTTAAATCTAATCCATAGAGATTAGCTCTTATAAATGTTTCTATTTCATTGAGCATGTTTGCTGACAACACAAAACTGGGAGGGGTGGCAGACACACCAGAAGATTGTACCATCATAATCAGCAAGATTAAACAGGCTGGAGAGCTGGGCAGGGAGAAATTGAATGAGATTTAACAAGGGCAGGTGTAGGGTATTGCATCTGAGGAGGAACAACCCCAGGTTGGAGACTGACCTATTGGAGAGTAGTGCAGGTGAGAGGGACCTGGGGGTCCTGGTGTCCATGAGCCAGCAATGTGCCCTCATGGCCAAGAAGGCCAATGACATGCTGGGGTGTATTAGAAAGAGGGTAGCTAGTAGGTCAAGAGAGGTCCTTCTCTCCCTCTGCTCTGCCCTGGTGAGACCTCACCTGGAGTACTGCATCCAGTTCTGGGCCCCTCAGCTCAAGAAGGACATAGAACTCCTTGAAAGAGTCCACTGCAGGGCCACCAAGATGATGGAGTGGAACAACTTTCTTATGAAGAAGTCTGAGGGAGTTGGGTCTCTTTAGCTTGGAGAAGAGGAGACTGAGAGGTGACTTCATTAATGTTTATAAATATGTTAAGGGTGTCAGGAGGACAGAGCCTGGCTCTTCTCAGTGATGGCCAGTGATAGGACAAGGGGCAATGGCTCCAAGATGGGGCATAGGAAGTTCCATGTGAATGTAAGGAAAATCTTTTTCACTGTGAGGGTGACAGATCACTGGAACAGGCTGCCCAGAGAGGTTGTGGAGTCTCCTCTGGTGACATTCAAGACCAATTTGGATGTGTCCCTGTGTGATTTAATCTAGGTGATCCTGCTTGGGCAGGGGTGTTGGACTAGCTGATCTTTTGACGTCCCTTCCAACTCCTGACATTCTGTGATTCTGTGATTGCCAAAGCTGAAAACACAAGAAGGGTTCCCCTAGAAAGAGAACTTCAAAACACATCCAGTTCTCAACTACCTGTAGATTTATGAGACATTTCTCATTTTACAACTCCCAGAATTATTTTTCTGTCGTGTCAGTGTATTTGCTGTCATGGAAACAAGAAAAAACTTTTAGCAATTTTGACCAAAACTTGCTTCTAGAACTAGAGTGTTTTCTTAGATTATAGCTACAATATTTTGACACAGGAGTCCTGAAGAGATGAACTGGAAAGAAACCTATGAAAATTTAACAGAAAAAATGAAAAATGTTATATTACTTATTTTTATTTATCCCCACACAGGTGTTTTTGTTAATTACTAAGCACATACTAAGGTATCAAAAGGCTTTTCTGTGTGTGCCCATGCTTTCTTTAGAACCAGATCCCAAATGACTGATGAAACAGCACAGTAGATTGAGATCCACCCAAATTCCTCTGCATGCTGTATTTGGATTCTCTGCATTAAAAGCCTGGAGACAGCACTTCTGCTATCCCTCCAAAAACAGCTGAGGGAAAGAAGTAGAAGTTATAGGAGTGCTCTATGACAGTACCATGCACCCAGAAAGCCCAAGCCCTGAAATCCAAGGCTTAAAAGGATCCCCACATCTGTTCCTAGAAGTTTAACACCAGATGCATCAGATTTACTGCACATGCTGCATAACTGATCCCCATTGGATCTGCACATCTGGATTAGCTAATTGTATGATTATTAGACATTTCTACATATCACACAGGTACTTTTCACATGGTCTTTCAAGACAGATCTAAGACTATGCATAAACTTTAGAGCACACATTCTGCACCTTAATCTCACTCCAGACTTTGATAACCTTTAAATTTCACAGATGGGATCTAATTTGCTTATTTATGAAATTATATATAAACAAATTGAGACCGAAAGGATGAGTGATCCTGACATTTGCACCCCTCTGAAGGCAAAGGCAAGCAGTTTCCAACACCCACCCTTAATGCACACACTCTTTTTAAAATCTAAAGAAATACAAGCAGCAAAGAGCTTGCTGCAACACTCCACAAAGGAGCATTCAAATGTGAAAAGGGTGAGGAGTACATTTTGTGATAAACCTAATTCTACCCTGAAGTGGGGTGAAGGAGAAGGAGTGAGGCAGTTTTTAAACAGATATACATTGTTGGCAAAACTAAAATTCTTTAGGAGGAGATTATATCCACAACCATGGACAACTTCTAACTGGCAGAAATAGAGCATGTAAATAATAATGTGAACTCCATCAGTACCAGGTAATGTCATGTCCCAGCCCAGGGCCAACACCCCAAACAAGCACCTCGCTTATTCAGTTCCAATGGATGATGGAATTGAGGTGAGAGGGAGAAGTCTGTGGGATCTACCACCTCACAGAAAACAAAACAAAAAACACCACAAACTTTGCTTATTCTGTTAACAAAGAGCTCGATGGACTACTGGACAAAGCCCAGACCATGTTGTCTTTATGCACAGATATTACACTGCTGACAGATTAACAGATTTTATACAGGGAGATATTTTGGACCTAAACACCTAACTGACTCCTCATGAGCCCCTCCTGAGCTTACTCATCTGCTACCAAACATGAGACAGCTGACAGGTTTTTAAATGATGAACTCCTATGGGTCACATTACTTAATTATACAGTACATCCAGGGATACACACATGGGTCTTTTATGGTAAATGATATGACTGTCTTAAAAACTCATTAATATGTCATTAACCAAGCAGACATTTACTAATTAAACAATTAGCCCCTCTCTTCTATTCCTTTGTTCCACTCAGAGATGCTCATTTACTATGATCCCCACTCAGATTTCCCCCCACACACAGTCCCTTTTAATTCCTTTTGCAGGAAAATTATGTATCTATAAACCATCTTCTTCACTTTTAGCTCATTTTGGTCAAATAGGAAATCAATCCAAAGTCTAGATTCCCACCTGGTGAAGTCAACTTTACCTCATAGAAGTCAAGGGAGTTATGGTGATAAACCCCACCTGAGGATTTTGCACCTGGCCTCTCAAATACAAGTAATATATTGATTTCAAACACATCTGCTGTCAATACTGTCCAAACCAATAGTGATTCTTACAAAACTTCCAGAAACACATTCAACAACCACTCTGAGCTGCATAATTATTAAGTGCAAACAAAACCTTCAACACCAATAAAGCAAGTATAAATATGCAAGGATCAAGGCCTGGAAGCAGATCATTCTGAATCACCATATGAAGTTAAACACCAAAGAAGCACGCTGTATTCCTGCCTTTGAAATTCAAAGGATTTTTAATAATTTTGCTTGAGCTGTTTTCTGCTGATAAATGTAGCTTGATCATGTTTGATGTGTTTTAACTGTGTTAAACTCTGATACAAAGAAGGATTATCAAATATCTCAAACTGGAATATAGTGAGTTTCTGTTTGGAGAGAAACCCCCCCACTTCTCCTTTATGATCAAGAGGTAAACAAAATTGTATTTCTTCTCAAAAGGCCATATTTACTGTACATACAGTAGTTCTACAAACATACAAATCTCATGTGCGGGGGGAAAGAGAGAAAGCTAAAGGTATGTTTCTTTCCTTCTACCAAATGTTGTCATTCCTATAGTTTATTTGCCCTTACTTGCCAGGAAACAGTTTTTCAGAGACACTGGGTCATTTACAGAGAAGTATAGAAAAGGTTCAACCAGGCACTGATAAAAGGAGAATGAGAAGTCCTTTAAATTCCCCTCTGCGTACCAACACACAATGGGGAATCATGCCTCATCTCTGATCCTTCCTGCGCTACATCTTCACTCAGAATCTCACCAAACAGAGGCAATTTGAGTTCTAGAGAACTGGGGGATCACCAACCCCTATAAAACACAGCTTTACATATCAATTTCACATAAAATCTTTTCACCTTCCATCTCAGTTGGACAGTCTGTAGCAGCTGGAGGCTGGTGTAAGTTATTAAGAAAGATGAAGTAGCTTGAAAGTATTTAAGAGTAGCTTACACCTTGGTGTTCACCAGGATCTAACAGGTTCTAGAGGTTCACTCAGGCTATCGGGAAGACTGAACATCCAGCAGAGCCGTAGCATGTTTACATTCACAACTATTTCCAGACTGTGTTTAACTACAGAGCAGTTAGCATAGTAACACTACACGGTCAGTAGTAGACAAGAATTCTTTCCTACATAATATCTATGAGGTAATAATTAAGTTGCAGCAACCAGAGAGTATAAAGAACCTACAGCCCAAATAAAAATTGACATTGATGGATACAGTCCCTGACTTTCATGGTATGTCTTTCCCCCTCCCACTCCAAGATTTCTTCATAAACTGCCACTTACTTAGAGAATAAGAGAAGTGTGAGAATGGAGACACGCACTGAGAATGAGATACAAATCACAAACAATTTTAATAGATTTTCAAGAGGCCTTTAGACAGAAGAAAAACCTAACTTCTAGTGAGTCATATAACCAGCCAAATTCCACATGTAAACACCACCAGTTACCATTTGTTACCAGAAAAGCCACTCTAATACCACAATCACATAGTAATTAAGTACCATGACAAAACTCCACACTTTGGATCTTCATTTTCATCACTGCCACACGGACAACAACACACAGGCAAGGAAGCTGCAAATTCACTTCTTTATACTTGCATAGAAGGACAAATTTCCAGAACTGGAAACATTGAAGAGCAAAGTGGTACTTGCGTGAGAAAGATTTTCATAAAGGAAAGATCAATCCTCCCTCCACTGACTGAAGAGAAAATTAATTACTGCAGTTGGCAGAGGATAAATGATTCCAATTTACAGAGTTGTGTAATTATAGCAGCTGCAGAGTCGAAGACTGGATGCTAACTTTGAACCTCCACCCCAACATGACATTTCTACTTGCGTTTAGTTCTGCCACTTGTGAGCATGTTGAAAGTTCTCTCACAGTGTCTTCATAATTATATGTTGGTTCAAAAATAATCATTGGCTCCATTGCACAGATGAAACCTTATCATCTGGCTAGCAAAAAGGTATGTTGTATTGTCTTTGAAGTGCTGAAAACCCCGCAGTGGAAAATTTATTAGGGGAAAATGATGTTATGGCAACACAATTCTGCCACAACACGTAGAATTAACTGCACTGTAAAGAATGGAGAATTCAAAGAAGAGTTCAAAGGAAGAAAAATACTGTATGTCAAATCATAAAGTATAACCTTTGCATAGGGTCTAATAGCACCATATTTTAAAGACCCATCTCAATAAGCATCTAGGTAAAAGAAAAAAAAAAAGGAAAATAAATGGTTAAGGAGATGGGAAAACATCTTTAGCATGTTAGTTTTCTGGTTTTTGTTTTGTTGTCTTTTTTTTTTTTTCCCCTCATGAGAGGTTGTCAGTTATGCTTCTATAGAGAATTCTGTTCTCTTTTTGAAGCCAAGAGGAAAGTTTTTAATCTCATCTTTAACTTTAATCCTTTAAACTATGTAAGAGATTTAGACGTGAACAGGGTAAATTTGGCAGAAGATCCTAGCTATGGAAGTAAGGTAATTTCTTTCAACTACTGATTGCCAAGGGAGTTCAAAGCCTGCCACCTAAACTATCTATCAATTCCAGCTACAAGCTGCAATCTACTGATTTTTTACATTTCTTTTCTATTGATCAAAAATATTTAGAAAAGTCACCAGCTACGAATGAGTGAAACAATGTGATTATTACATACATGGATGAGGGGTCTCTAGTGTTGTTGCTTTTTCCAAAACAAATGAAAAATGAAAGACATTTTCTCAAGCAACATGCACAATAGCATCTGTGGTGACTCTGTAGTTATTTTATGCACCAACAAGAAAGGAGCTAGCTCACAAGAACAATTTCAAAAAGTCTTACAAAATTGGCAGCTGAGTCAAACACTCAGCTTTTAGTATAAGAAGAATATTTTTACTTTAACAAACCATTTTATGCCATCTAAAGGTTATATGAGCCCATCTACCCAGGCAACGTACTTACACTCCATTAGTGAAATAGAGGTATAGAAGACACAGTACGACTTTCTCCCTAAAGTACTACTACATACATAGGCTGAAAACTGATTTTCCATACACAACTATTAGGCTATTGCAGTTGAACTGAGGTCAAATCCCACGATATCCACTAAGATCTTGTTCCTATTCTGTTGAGCACTTCCTAATAAGGACAAAAAACAGGTTTCTTTTATTTTGGTTTGCTTTTATCTCCCCTCCCTNAAAAAAAAAAAAAGGTTACAAAGAAGATTGGAAACTAAAGAGCAGATTTATGTAGAATATTAGTAACAACATACCTCAACTAAAGTTACAGAGAAATCCTTAAGAAAAGCTTAACATGAAGCTTAGTGGCTGAAACTTGTTTCTTCTGGTCATGGTCAGGCTCTGGTTTTAATTACCTGGGTACAAATATACAGGCTGAACTTAACTAGCAGATTTACACCTCTCTATTTGAACCACCTTTATTTATTAGGTAAATTTGCACTGTTTTCAATGCCATTGCATTATCAAACCTTGAAAATGGTTGAGGCCTGATTTAAAAATGACTGACTCAAAGTGACTAGAGATCTCAGGCTTTGGCCCTACACAACTGCTCTACAAAAGATGAAGCAATTTATATAATCAGATAGGCTTGGCCTTCTCTGTTCTTTGATCAACTCAACATGTGCCGAACCCATGTCATACGACTGAAAAATCTAATCCAGAGCAAAATGATTATGTCATAAGAACAAAAACTAATTCAAGAGGGTTCACATCTGTTCCCAGTCATATCAGACCCAGGACAAACTGAAATGCCATTGAACTCAATGCATTTTATATCAGTGCTAATAAGATTAGCATTTAACTTCCTCTTCCCTCTTAAATAATGTACAGCTTTAGCATAATTAAAAATCAATATGGAAGAAAATAAACAGTGCTGCAGTACTTTATAGAGATACAATCATCTTTAAAATACCCTAAAATAATTGTTTCTATTGGAACTAATGTGTGTAAGTTCCCACTGTACAGATGTAACACAACATTGCTATACTTAAACCAGTTATTAGTAAACTTTTTTAAAACATCACAGGAAAGATCACAAACACAAGATGTGCTTGATGAAATGCCCTGAAAATCTTGAGGAATAATTGGATATATTTATACAAGTTATACACTTCCATTACAGGTTAAACTTCCATAACTATATTCAACTTTGAGTATAGGAGTCTGTGTTGATGAAAAACTCGTAGAGAATTCAGTAAAAGTTTTGCCTGAATAAGGTATTCAGAACCTTCCAGAGATATGCAGGATCTACTTTTTATCAGAGCTCTGTCAGTAGCTCAGTGCAAATCCTAGGATAGTCAATTCAGTCAACTCTGGAACAGCCCTCTTAAATAGTTTCATCCTTGAGCAAACAAGAAAATAGAGAACATTTAAACAAAAGAGTTCTTACTTTGCTCTAATTTTCTATTAGCCCTGTTATTATTGAGGGCTTTTTTCCAAGCTTTCCTCCCCACAACTGGTCAGCTTCTGTAGCTGGATTTTGCTCACCTTCATACTATGATTTGTTGCCATGGAAATTATTGCTGTCACAAATAGAAATGTATGCCTTTGTGGAAAGAAACAATATTCTAACCTAGGAAAGCACAAATATCTAAAATTGGAAACTGACAAAAATAAAGCAGCTTGCTATGAAAACTTAGCTAATGTGGAATTTGGAATCAGTAAGAGGCTGGAGCACATCTGCAATTTTAAGCTGCTGAAAAGACTTTGTGTGCTTGAATAAGACCCTAGATAAACTACAGTTTTCTGGTTATAAGCTTACCACCTCTGACTGTATTTAGTCAGAAAAGAGAAAGAGATCCATACTAACTGAGGAGAATTAAGAATTTAAATAGCAAATGAAACTAGCATATTCCTGAGTCAGTGTCAGGTTAGTTTGAATTATATGTTGGTTCCAACAACAAGGGTAGGATAACTTTTGTAGCACCTATACCAGAAATTTGTTGCCTTGTATTTCCTATATACCTGAAAGTTGATTCCTTCCTAAGGAAGTTTCATAGAGATTCTAGACAATTCTCACAGGACATAAACTAAGGTCCTGATCCAACCTCCTGGCAGAAGAACTGAGAATTATTTTATTTTTTCGCTCTCTTATATCGGTATGTGCTGTCTATGAATGTTTTGAATGCTTAATTCATCTATTGCACACTTTTTTAATCCTTTGTAATTACAGGAATATCATCTGTGTGATCTCTTAAACCTCACTTGATGTGACAATTTCACTTCTGTTATTCTGTATGCATCTCTTCAATTTTCCATTTCTTCCTAGAAGACATTCCTTAAGAGATAATTATTTGGTTTTTTTCTACACTTACTCTTCTGGATCTTTACGCTATAGTACCAGTGATATCTAGACAAAAAAATTAGAACCATATCAACATCAGATAGACAAAAGTACCTATCAGTATTTTTTTCAATAACATGCTACTCATTCTGTTTACCCACAGGCATGCTTTTCAGTTGAAACAAGCTAAGTCTCATAAACAAAAACATGCACCAGAGAATAAAGACTACTAAGAGGATCCGAACCTACCAAGTTCAAGTAGTGTTATAGTTCAGAACTTCCAGAAAAGGACTATTGTTTTTTTCTTCCTGAAACCATCACACTGCAGCAGGAACACAAAGGTGTGGTTTTCCCTAGGTTTCCTTAATATCTCTGAAATAAAAAGATCAGACTCCTTAATTTGTCTATCAGGAACAAGAACCAATGTATATGGCCAATGTATAATAAGGATTCTCCATCTTCGTGATACTGGAGAACATAATCCCTCCTGTCCCTGCAAATTATCTTGAAATATGATCTCAAGATATAACTGGCAATAAATTTCATTGAGGGAAATTTATTCCTCCTCCTTTGTTTTCTTTACCTTCCTCATTTTTCATCATAAAACAAGGGGAGGGGAAAAAAGTCAGGGAAAAAAAGGCAGCTAGAAAGTCAGAAAGATTATGTAGACTAAAATTGTCTTATTACAAACCTTAAAATAGCCAACAAGCTCACATGTAAAGCTTTCTGGTTTGTTTTATTGCTTTTGTTTTTATTACAGTAATTTTCTCAGACTGATTCAGCTGACCAAGAGTTTGTTCACACAAATGTTTTCAGAGAGCTTAAGAACAGCAAAGCCTTGCGCAAATAAAAATTCATGAGGGCATTCCCACCAGATATGGTCTCACAGCTGAAGAGAGATTTTTAAGGTTATTATTCTTATACCAGAGAAGTTTAACAATTATACTTCTGCAAGTTTGCAGAGATAATAAAAGTTCTTTTGTATAAATGAAATAAGAAATAGAAAAAGCAAACCCAGACTATGACAACCCAGCTCCAGAGACAAATCACGAGAACCAAATGACAAATTCCATTTGTCAAGCAATCAATAAGGTCAAGGTTTGATGACACAAATAATTGTCTAAATAAATTAAAGAGTTCACTTAACCATCAATCTTAAAATAAGCTAACATTGACTTCCAGAATCATCTAGCCTCTCTGGCATGGAGCTGAAGGGTAAGATCCTGGAATGCATCCTGCAAAGCAGAAAGGCCAGCTAGGGAGATCAAAACCCAACTTTCTGGTGTAACTAGACATGATGGTGAATATTCTTGGTTAAAAGAGTTTTGATAGAGTGGAGAAGGGTGATATACTGTAAAAAAACCCTCAGAAAACACTGGAAGGTTGAAACAGCATTCATGAACCTCTGCGTGGAAGTATAAGATAAAGCTGCATACAGACATGTTATCAGGTGTGGGATACATAATTTTATACTATAAATTATAAATGTTATTATCATATGATCAATTGTTTATTTTGTAATGAAAAATATCAAGGTACCTAGAGCTTGAGTACATTGCTCTGCCATCATAACAAGTTATTCTTTTCCCATTAACACATGAAGGCTTTACCAGTCCTTTAGACAGTGATTTTTGCAACAGCTGTAACATGTTCCACTACTTTCACATCTATCTTAAAAACACACAGAGGTCTTAAAACAGTTTATTTGCAACACCACACTAGAACCAACAGTCTGGAAGTAAATATGACACCTAACAAACTTTTCATAATTATATACATTTAATACTGCTAATGAGAATCTTTTGGGCAGCCATAGGTATTTTTAGTTGTCTGTTTTGGTTCATAGCTCTCTTTCACATTTCTTTGCTAAGCTTATATAGTTGCCTGACCTTTGTATTTTATGCTTGGTCAAATATTTTATATGACAACTCTTTTCACAGGAATCCATGCAAAAGTGAAACACAGTGTGTTTCTTATGTTCCAATATGATTTATCCTAAAAGGTCTACTTTTTAAAGTATTTTTTTTCATTAATGGAAGTCAAACAGTTCAGTTCAATGGCTTTTAGCCATGGTCCACAAGCAGGTTCTAAAGTGACTAAAAAAAGAGCTTAGCCTCAATAATAGATTCGGTACAAAAGAGTTTGGAAATTCACTTGGAAATGCTAAGAGACCTGAAAATTAAAGAGCTTCAAAAGCAACTGTGCAACAATATCAATATTTGCTGAAATAGATGAAAGCTCCTTCCCTTCAGTAGTCTAACTTTCACAGAATTACAGCAAAAGCAACACTTACAGCTATACAAAACAAAATTCCTTGCAAGTATCAGACATTTTTATCAGTGAGGGTTTTCCCCAAAAGTTGCCATTTCCTATGGCAGCATCTCCATTTTATCACAGGCATTTTCAATCAGGAAAGCAAAACAAAGCACTATATTTCAAGTTAGCATTACTGTGAACTAAAACATTTTGTCTTGTCGAACTGAACCACAACATTCTGTTCTGGTTTAGCTAGGTATCAGTCTGCACCTGCTACAGACCACAGTCTGACACATAAGCTGCTGTCCCCATTCTCTTCATTTCTCCATTCACTTCTATGCTTCCCATCAAACAATGCTCTGTGCTTTGGACACTCCATACAAACCATCGTGGGATATAGCACCAACAGGCAAATGCAAACCACTGCAGCCGTACGACAGCTCTCACGGAGCAGTAGAGCATTTTGGGCAGTTTGCACTGAAGCAAAACATTTCCACTTCCAAGTATTTCACTACTTTTGTACCAGTTCAAAACCAAACCAGACTTCTACTTTATGTCCCACCAGACTGGCATTCCCACTTCTTACCTTCATATGGGACTGGAAAGAGAGTTTTAATATATTTCAGCCAAAAAGAGTGCTTTGTATCAATTTCTGTAATGGAAAAAAACCTCCAAAACTAAACCCAAACAACAAAACCAACTTTCAGCTAATTTGCAAATTGTTTTCATGCTTTAAAAAGCCTCAGGATTCTGCTAAAACAAAACTTCAATGGCCTGTTGTCTGTTCAATTTCCTGCAGCTTGAATAGAGTTTGATCCTGATTGGGACTTAGTTTAAATTTTTTTCATTGCAACCTTTATAGGTTGAGGACATGTTTCTGTGGTTGTTATGACTCAGGACAATTTTCTTTCACCAAAAAGAGGTACAACTGATATTCAATTTTCTTTACTGATTTTTAGTCTTCACAGGTACATTAGGCAGTTCATAGGAGGTATGAAAGACATCAGTGAGCTTGTGAAAGTGAACTAGAGTTTGTAGTCTGTTGCGTAGTTTATGAGATCAATTAAAGTGAGATCCAAATTTTGGATTACATATAATTTTATATCTTTATTTGATTACAAATATAATGATGTGCTGCTCCATAATATATTTTAGTATTAACATAATAACTATTTTTCATTCAGTTTTACATGCCTGATTACAGAAAGCTAAATGCAGCCAGCCCTAAATCTCTGTAGGTTTCAAGGGCCATTCGTGTTAAAGTACTTCAGAATTAAGCTGAAAAGAACCTCTACACTCAATAATGAACTGGATAGTGGTCAAGATATACTGAAAATAAGAGTTCTGTCTGAATTCTTCTTCCACTACTTTTCAAAGCACAGGCATCACAGACCATCTGGCTGTTCCAGTATGGTTATCCAGCAGAAGATGGGATTCTACCACCACTCTCCTGGTGAAGCAAATGGAACACAGTAGTGCTGACACTACTACAAACCCACACCTCCAAAGCACACACTCAATACCAAAATACAGGCTGCTCTGGAATAAGGAATTTTCTCCACCTTTCCTTTTGAGGCTATGAAACCAGATTGGGAGAAATCCGTATTCATTGGTTCAGAGACAATAACTTGGCTAGAGCATCTAAGTGAGGGTGAGAGGACCTGAAGTCCAGGTATTCTCCCAAGCACTATTTAATGCAAAATGAAAGTACATCCAGCTTATTCATATTGTGCCTAATGGCATAGTATAATAAATTCTCTTCAAGGGACCTACAGGATGGAAAAAGTTTCTACATCCAAAATGGGCTTAATTTAAGGGATATGCACTGACCATATTAAAATGTCCCCAGTTCTCAGCAAGAGTGGAAGATGACTACTAGTGCAATTGGGACATCAAAGCAACTGTAGGGAGGTACCTTATCAGTTTAGATATCTGAAGCCCTAGCCAACAGTTGAACAGAAATCCCACTTGTTATTTCAGATAGTTGTGTCTTATTCATGCTCCTAAAATTAACTGCTGAAGCTATCCTGAACTGTGCTTGCTCTCACTCTTGGGGGACACTCAGGTTCCAGGATTGGCAATGCCACATCACAGACCCATTCATTCAAAATGCAGATGTTATGTCTTATAGGGATTTTGGTCCTACTAAATTCTGTAGCTGAATTCTCCATTGCTTCTATCTAAGCAGAAACCTTTTATTATTATCTCTAAGTGTTGCCCTTGAGTTGTAATTTATGTGAAGACATCACTCCAGAAATATAAACATATAAGAAATAGGTCTAAACCTATGCCTTGACCTTACTATTGTGTATCACCAAACTCATCCTTGAGGTGATCATACCCTTCTACAGCTTTTCACCAATTCTTTATCCATTTCCACACAACAGCCTTGAACTTTAATGGGTTACATGACTATTATTTCCTCCCTATTCACTGAATTTCATCTCCAAAGTTACTTCATGTGTTATACTTTAAACGCAAATATGGCTGAAGTTGTGATTATGCCTGGAAGATCAGAATATATCTACCCTTAGGCTATATTGTATGCATACGAGGTCCTAATACTATTTAAATAACTGTTAAAACTACAGCCTTCAAATACAAAGCCAGCTATTAAAATATTGCTGGAGGCAGTGTAGCAAGGTTTATACTAGTTTTATGCAAGATAAAGGAATGGGAGAGAAGGTTGAGTCATTTGAATGAATACACCAAATTCCTCTCTATTTTCTAATTATCACAGGTTTAATAAACTTGCTCTTTTTGCATAATTTGCAATAACCCTTCCTCTTCCCTTTTTTTTCAGGGAGGAGGAGAAGGGGAATTTATATAACATACCAAGTTTAAAAAGTATGAGCTACATGGAAGACAGAACAGCAACTAAGATACTGTGATTAATTTCATAGACTTCCAGTAGGAAGTATTTAGTTTATCAGCACATAGTAAATGAATATTAAAATATGCATACCCCAAGGCTACAAGTGGAAGTAGATAACAGCTGTTGGTCTAAAATGTGATTCCATAATGCAGAGATTGGAATAAGCTTGTAATTATGAATTAAAGCTAGAACAGTAAAAAAAAATTACAAACACTTTATGGAGATACTCTTTAGCCCATACCATTTAATACCACTTCTGTTCATTAAGAAAAACAAAAAACAAAAAACAAAAAACAAAAAAAGGAATACCTCCTATCAGGCTCAGGAAAAAATGATTGAGCAAAGTCAGCAACAACCAGCTACTTCTTTTGGCTCATATTTTAAAAAAAAAATATATATATATAAGTAGAGCAACTTTAGATCAACAGAATTTTATAGCTGACACTAAAAATATTTACCACTGTCAATTTTAATGAGTCATTAACAGTGCATTTTCAATAGTGTTTCATGTAGAGACAAGAGCATTTAATATATAAAGTCTAAGCTTCACCAGTCTAAAAAGATTTTTTTTTCCACCAAGCAAAAACACTCCACACGCACAAAAAAAAAAGAATAAATAGAAAAAACATTCCCTTAGCTGATCTGCTACTTGTATTACACCAGCACAAACTGGCCCATCACTGTCTCAACAAAAAGATGCAAAGCCATAGGGAAAGAGATACGCATTCATACAATCCAATTCCAGTGCACAAATTATGAGGTTAATTTTCCTGCATACTCGACAAAGAAAGATAAACTCTACCAGGAGATAGTTCAGACCAGTATGGCTGCTCTAAAAAACGTGAGGGCTTTTCTTTCTCCACTGCCTAAACTGGATTCAGGCACATGAGCAAACTACAGGATGAATATTCTTCTATAACAGGAGGTCCTTACTGCTGCTAACCACAGCACTATATACTTACATGGTACATAGGAAGCCTTCTCTCAGCCTTGCACCTGCTCTGCCTTTGGAGAGACAAACATCTGGAATAAGATGGATCCTCTTCAATTACATCTGCAATCACAAAATTATGGAGTAACTATGTCCAAGCAGCTGTGGCTGCTGCTTGACTTTTTGCTTGACTGGTATAATGACAGAATCGCAGAATGACAGACGTGATATGAACCTCTGGAGATAAAGTCCCCTGGCCAGAGCAGGATGACCTAGAGCAGGTTGCAGAGGACAGGAATGTTTGGAATGTCTCCAGAGAAGGAGACTCCACAACTTCTCTGGACAGCATGTTCCAGTGCTCTGTCACCCACACAGTAAAGAAATTCCTCCTCATGCTTAGGTGGAACTTCCTGTATTCATGTATATTGATGCCCATTGCCTCTTGTCCTGTCACTGGGCACCACTGAAAAAAAGACTGACCTCATCCTCCTGACACCCACCCCTCAAGTATTTATAAGCTTTCATAAGATCTCCCCTTCAGTCTTCTCTAGGCTAAAAAGTCCCAAGTCCCACAGTCTCTCCTCATAGGAGAGATGTTCTAGTTCTTTGTAGCCTCTGCAGTAGCTCCCTGTCCTTCTTGAACTGGGGACCC
Organism: Heliornis fulica; assembly: GCA_013399135.1. NCBI lineage: Eukaryota > Metazoa > Chordata > Aves > Gruiformes > Heliornithidae > Heliornis > Heliornis fulica. The sequence goes on along the minus strand of VXBZ01010971.1, from coordinate 433,686 downwards.
TGGATCTGAATACAGTACTCCAGATGAGGCCTCACCAGTGCAGAATAGAGAAAGAGAATAACCCCTCTTGACCTTCTAGTCACTCTTTTGATACACCCCAGGATGCCATTGGCTTTCTTGGCCATGAGGGCACATTGATGGCTATGGTTAACCTGTTGTCCACCAGGACACCCAGTTTTTTTCCACAGAGCTGCTTTCCAGTATGTCAGCCCCTAACCTGTACTGGGGTGCATGGGATTGTTCTTCCCTATCACCCCTATGATAATAGGATAGTCACACCTTGAATATAAAATGGGTACAGACTAGAGCTTATAAGGAACCAATATAATGCCAAGAATGCCAGTTAAAAAAAAAAAAGTGTTTGGTCTTACTTCAGTCAAAATACAAAAATTCTGTTAACATAGAGAAAGTAATGACTTCTGACCTGCTATAGAATTTTAAATTCATAAGTAATTAAAAGCACTAAATTTTAAGGCTAACACAATATTCACACTAAGGTTAAAACAACTTTTGACTAGACCTAATAAGTAGACATTCTCAACAAAGGTTTCTCACTTCAGTATGACTAAACTTTCTGTTCAGCAAGGGAGATGCTCTTCCTTTTCAAAGTCTACCGAAATAACTTTTAACAGCTTCTTCCTCTTTTCATTGTTCATCTCTACCACCACCATCTAACCAAGTGTGTATTTCAAGATAAAAAAAACCTAACTTCATGGTATCATATGGTTCTTCCCTGAGTGTCAGTGACTTTCAAGAGACTAAGACATCCTGGGACCAGTACATTTGCTAAATGAAATAAAACAGAATCATCTTTAGAAATCCATGAGTTTTAAAAACTATTGTTAAAGCACTTAAGTTGTTCTGTCTTGTTTTTTTTTCAAAAGTCAACACAGAGCCCAGATGAGTCATCACATCATAACTTTGTTTCATGTCATCACAAAGCCAAAGCTTGTTTATGGTATCAGAAAACATCGCTTGGAAGAACCACAGGAGTCTTTATTCTTTGCCCTGTTGTATTTGTCTTGTTATGATTTCCAGTAAGTACCTCATTTGTGGAGACCCTTAAATTCAGCATCTACTTTAGAAAAGAATTCTAGTGAGAAGGAATGAATTTTTAAACAGGTATTGATTATGACACAGCTACTATAAATGAATGAATTTTATATGAAGCAGACACCATGTGCCCACTTGATATCTATTGATAAGCAAAATCAATTAGCCACTTGTTCTTCAGGACTAGAAGGTTTACTCTATTGGATTGTTCTTTCCAAATGATTGTTTGATTAAGTTTTCTACAAAGAAAAGAAAATACAGTGACGGGAATTAAATTACTGAAATTTAGTAAATCTTTGCAAGTATTTTACAAAATACCATTCTTTACTTAATAAAGGGCAAGCAACATATTTTATGATTTCCCATTCATTCGACAAAGCTATGGTGTTTGTAATTGTGTATATAAAGCCATCAGTCTTGTAGAGCCGTCTTTAGCTGAGCAAGCCCCAAAGCATCCCGTCCATTCTGCTCAGATCTGATCAGCATCTTTATAGTTTATCAGCCTTGGGGTTCAATTTTGTTTTGGATGCTTTTATAAATGAGCACAATCACTGGTGAATCTGTTCTTCCAGATTGCAAAGAGAAAAATCGAGAGAAGAACTTTAGTAGATTACTGTGTCACTGAGGATAAAGTACAAGCACAAATGCACCTAAAGTAGTCTCAGAGATTATTTCATTGGATGTACATTTTCAGTTTTATTTCAGTAAAATTAGATGATTGTCTTAGTTATTATTGTTTTTGAAGCTATATTCTGTCCCCAGGCAAGGTGCATGATCAATGCACTATCTAGCAAAATCAATTTGCTGCAAAGTACTATTTATTTAAAAAAAGGAAAAGAGGGGGAGCGAAGAGGAGAGTAATGCATAGCAAATGTGAAAATGATTATAAGACTTTCTTCTGGTAAAGCTGAATTTTATCATTGAAGCATGGAAGCTAAGAAATAATAAAACTGATTTCACAAACCCCATACAAAACTACTCCTATATACATATTTAAACTTTAAGGTAACCAGTGAAAAGCTTGCATCAAGTTTTATTGCTCCTTTTATTTGTACTAGAAGAGGTAAGTTTCTATCACAGTAGTGGGACATATGGTCCTCCTCTTCTGTACTGATCAACCACACAACTGGTTCCATTTTTACACAAACAGGACACAGGACAGAATACATTTATTACAATGTGAAAGAGGGGTTGGCTTCTTTTCTCTGACTATAAAAAAAAAGACCCAAACAACTCTGTCCTTGCTATGCTTTGTTATTCAAGAGATCATCAATATCACTGAATATCTGATGGGTTAAGGGGAATGTGATTTTCTCAAACAGCAGGAAGGCTGCAGTCTCATGACAGATAGGGTCAATTTTGTTTTCTGGAGCTGTTGATGCTCTTGTGTTATCTCTGTCATGGCCACCATATTAGAAGCATAGTGGAAATCCATTATCTGCAATCTGAGTCAAAACATTTGCCACTCTGAATAGTTAAAGGCAACACAAACTTTCAGTCAGTTGGAAACTGAGTATTTGTATGTTTAATGAGAAAAATTATAAGTAGAACTGGTCAGAGTTGCCATCGCCTCTTTGTTTGGGGTCATAATCAGGGAGATTTCAAAAAGTTTTAGAAATACATGAAATCATAATGCTGGATGCTGGAAATAAATGCATTCTCCTGATTGCAATATGAAGCTGTGATCAGATTCTACCACTGTCTATGAGTAACTAGAGTATATGTTGTATATATCTATAACTATATAGTTATGTATATATAACTATATGTTGTATACATCATCTACCACTGATGTATACAAGGGTGTGAATATATCCATTTCACTTTATGACTTGAGACATAAGATAGCTGAGATCAGGGAAAAGAAAATAGGCCCACCTGATAACGATGGTGAATGCAGGTGTTTTTCCATCTCATAGGAAACAGTGCCCTCAGTACTCGATTTTGAGGTGGATAGTTTCTCTTCTACCAGATTAGTAGAAAAGGGGTTATTTGAAATGCAAAAACAATTTCTAATGGCACCACTTAAGTTATCCTTGCTGCCCACTTAATTTTCCTACCCTTTAACTGGAGAAAAAAAAGAGGACCCATGTTCTTGCACAACAGTACAACCAGTTAATCTATCTGGCATTTGCTGTTAATAATGCATGTTTTCAAGCAGCAGGGCTATATAATAATGTTTTCTGGTTTTATGTTACCAAATGATAGGTAGCACTGCAGAAGTAGATCCTCTTGAGGCCATGACGGTGTGAGATTTGAATAAGCCATTTTCAAAAGGTAAGATGGCACATATTACTCAGAGCTACTTAATGAAGCAACTGTGTGTGTGGCACAGCTGCAGGAGAAAAAGACTTGGCAAGTGAGTTACAGCAGCCTCATGGGAGTTAAGACAACACAGACTTCAGCTTCATGGCTAACACTAGTTAAAGCACTGACTGGTAAAGACAGCTGGCTACAAGTGCCCATGTCATATCTAAATGCCCCCTTTCATTCTCCCTTAAGACCTCTCCAAATCTGACCTAAAAGAGATGCAGCCTTGGCTGAGTGGGTAGATACCAGAATAAAGGAAACCCAATTCCTGCTAAGTGTGACTGTGGTTTAATCTGTTATTTTTGAAATACTTTAATTGCTAAGGGAGAGGGAAGAATTCTAGCAGAACTTCCAAATTCAATAATTTCCCCCACTGATAGATTTGAGTTTTAGTTCTTCAGACTTCAAACTACTTCACACATATTGGCATGGGCACAAAAGATATACATGAGCAATTGCATACCTATCTAGACATTTGCACAAATATACATATGCTCACAGATGGGGGCTTGCTAAAGTTTCTACTTAATCAAGAAAGTCCATTTCCTTTACATGTTCAAGAGAAAAATTACAAGGTAATATTGAGCTGCAAAAAAACATATCACCCCAAAGGCAACCTTCTCCTCTTCTATCTAAACAGTCCAAATTCCTATAATTAGGCATGTGCTTACCTATCACTGGGAAGTTTTCAAATCAATCACAAGGATTCTGAGAGACAGTGAAAACTCACTTGGAATAGTAAGAAATGTGTTGTAAAGTGAATATATGCCAAGACACCTAGAAAAGCTATATAATCCTGCAAATAAATAGCCTGGAAAATTATGGTGACTAAAAAGAAAATTCCTCCATGGACAGATCATTTACAAACAACCTCTTGAAGTTTCTTGCATTTTCCTCTGGAATCTGTGGTAAGTTACTGTTGAAAGGACAGCACTGGGCCAGGCATTATCATCAATGAAACAGTATAGAAATGCCCCTTATGTTCCTGACACTGAGGTTGCACTGCAGACAAGCCTGTTCACCATCCAGGACAGATTTGAAGACCTTCAAAGACTGGACAGCACAAACTTCCAGGGATGATCTCCATCTGCATATGGCACACTACTGTACATAAAGAGAGAATTAATAGTTCACAATTTGCTGTAGACAACAGTATCGTGGCCTGACAGTTTTGGGTCAAGGACACAGAAATCAAAATGTAAATTAACACACAGTGAGTGATAAGGGGGAAAAATGCTATGCAAGAATTATTAGATGAAGAGATTATGACAAAGGAGTCAGATTCTATTAGAACACCCACAGAACGGGCCTCACAAGGTGCACCAGTTTTTTTTGCTAGGGAAATCACAGTGGTGAAGCTTAAGAGATTTCAGCATGAATATTTTGTTTCATTTCAATCCACATGTCACCTTTCCAGTTAGGTTCCACCGTGAGTTTCATGTTTAAGTAGACTCTCAATATCGAAGCTGAAGATGCAATCAAAACAGACAGCATTTTTATGAGTTTTATGCACATTCAATGACAAATGGTAATATTCATGGATTTCTTATGCATATTATCAAAGCAGGATCCAACTTTAGCATATTTCCAGGGTAAAAAAATTAAAGGCTCGGTTTTGCCAAGTCTCAGATTTGCCTCACATATTACAACACAATTTTTTTTAAGGGCTACAGCAGCTGTAATCTATAGATTGCACTAGAACGAATCCCATTAAAGAACAAAACACACAACCACACTTAAACATACAATTTTAGTGAGGAAATTGTGGAGAATGTGCTTCAAAAGTTCTCCTGTGAGCTCAAAAAACCCCAAATAAACAAATTCAAGATGTACATTTTTTCCAGGCTGTTAATGTTTTCATCAGTACTGAAGGTAATTTGGAAAAAAAATACTAAAAATTAAGTAGCAGATACAACAGTAAAGCAACCATACTGTGATTCTTTAGCAATATTTAAACACACGAAGGATCCAGAAAACTGAACAGCACACTTCGTTGAATCAGGGTATGAAGGTTTCGTATGTGATTCAGACTATCCACAGCTGGTTATGACTTGGCAACTGAAATGTCTTCAAAACTTCACATTCAACCCTCAATTCCATGCATTATGGGCTATAATTAGCCTGATTTTTGTGTGCGTATGCAAGTACATATAGAGCTCTCAGATGAACATGATAAGAAAAAGTAAATAGGGAAAAAAGTTCTTTTCTGCACCTTCTTGCTCTAGAACTGCATCTCAAATGACAAGATATACTAGGTCTAAATGAATACTTCAGGCTTCAGTGGTTTCTGGTTTGTTCAAGACGAAAATCCAAGCTCTAACAATGCCAGTTCTTCAGACAACCTGCAGGTAGAGAGAAACATCTGCACTCACTTTATGGTGGATGAAGATTGCCTTTCCCACGTGATTCTTTCACAACCAAAGACATTAAACATTTAGTAATGTCAAACAAAAACATTTTGTTTGACATTACTAAAAAATTTCAAATCACACTGAATAACTTCACTTATTTAACAGACATCTAATGAATCTTGCATAAATGCACCCATCCCAATATCATCTCTGTGCAAAGCACTGGTAACAGAAATTGAGTTACTAAAGAGACAGCTCATAGCCACACAGCAAAGGAAGAAAGAAAATATAAGTATGGCATCAGTAGAAAATCTCACCTGAAATCTTGAGGAATTATTATTCTAATTCCATAGGTAAAATACTGAAGGACTTAAGTGTGCTAGATAAACAAATCTAGTATGTTTTGCAATGAACATAGTAAACTGCAGCACCACCTTCTCAAGAAAGCGCAAGTTCACTAGTTTTTACCTAGTTCAGATCTTCATAAATGTTTATTCAAAAACTATCTGGTGCACTTAGTTATAAAAGAGAAACAACTTCTAGCAGGTTATTACAACTTCAGGTCATGATGCACTTCATTTCACAGAATGTTAGGAGTTGGAAGGCTGAAAAGCTTTAAAAACTTAATTTTTTTTTCTAGGAGTTCTTGTGTAGGAACACATATGACGTGTTCAACTCAAGGATAGAAAGATGAGGCACCTGAGCCAACATTGGAGCATGAAGACTCAATGTATATTTGGAAAGGCACCTGGAAAGTGACATCTGCTTCCAAGGCTTGATAGTGTAGACTCTGCCAGTGAAAGACATCTGGTGTTCCTTTGTCTCTTCTCAGGGAAGAAGAGAATAAAAATACCTCTATGCATTGGGGAAATAAAAAAAAAAAACAAAAACACAAACACAACAAATCATACAGGGAGACATTTTAGATGAGAAATACAGTATAGTTATTCAGGTCAACACTTTTCTATTCCTTATCACTGCCTTTTTCCACCCCCACTCCCACCCCCCCAAAAAAAAGTCTGTTTGATAATAAGAACAGGACAGTGCTTTGATACGATCACTTGACTTTCATTCCTCCTTTTTTGACTGATTCCCCTCACACAACAGAAACTGATACAAATTTGAAATTCAAGTTAACAGTAAAATGCAGATGCACCTGCAAAACACAAACCTAATTATGATCATTTAAAGAAATCCACCAGTAATACAGGACAAACCAGGTAGACCAAATGAAATTACCTTGATGAGAGGCTAGTTAGGATAACATGGATATCTCTAAATGCAGAAATAGTACCTGAAAGACAGCACCCACAAGCCAGTTGCAAAGGTGCTTCCTAATGACTGAATCCTGGAGATAAACATAACCTCTAACTCCATGACTTATTCAGTGCTCTTTCTCTGTTAAATAAACTGAACAGAAAGGGAATTTGTCAATTTTTTAAAACCTTACATTCAGTCAACACAGTTTCCCCATTAAAAAAATGAATAAAAACACATATGAAAGAGACTGTAGAAAATAAAAAATAATATATCAATGATTACTATTGGCAATACCATTTTGAAAACTAAAACTATGATGTCAGATATACATATAGGCTACCAATTACCATATACTTTAAGCATAATGTTTCAAATGCAGAGGTAATTGCTTAAATGCTAACAAGGAACTTTTCAGGGCTGTATTTTAAAGCAACATTAATTTTTAATCATTTCATAAAGAGCAAAGACTGCATCACAAGGCCAGTGCTGGACATTTCTTACTTTTTGGCAGAAATCCTGCTGTTTCACTCTTCATTTTCTTTACTCATTTGGCCACAGTAATGTTCTACATTCCAAAGAATGAGTTTTCACCTTTTCTTTTTGTGCTGTCCTTGTTTGCAATGTTCTATTCCAACTCTAAATTCGGACATTGAATTTAGAGAAGCCATCTGCATAAGGAACACTACGATTAATTACTTGAGAAGCTGAGACAGCAGAAGCTTTTAATATAGCTATGGATACACGATCTGTGCCCACATTCAAAGTAGCTGGCCTACTTTTTGGTATATCTGCACTAGAACACTCTGATTTTTGAAGTAACTACATCTACAGATTTATTCAGTGTTTTAATTATTATGCCAATATAATTAGCTATTTATTTGTGACAGTATGTAACTTCATGCATGTAAGTAAATCTTTACTGTGACTACTCTTTAGTTTGGTTCAGTTACAGCAGTGTAAAGGACTTTGAGTGTACCCTTAGTGAGGCTGGTACCCCTTCCTGTAACCCCTCCCTCAGGTAAAATAGCACAAGCAAACTCAAAACACTGGTACAAGGTCTGGATTGCCTCTTTGTTTGCTTTTAATTCCCAGTTCCGCACAGTGTAATGAATGATGACGTTCTCTTGTGCAGCCAATAAACAAATAATCATTTAGGGAGATAAACTATCATTAGCAATGATCTGTACTAACCTACTAAAGTAAAAGTAGTTTCTATAGCAGATGTTTATCTCTTTCTGCCTTTCCTATCACTCAGTGGGAGGAGAGAAGGAGAGAAAGGAAGAAAGAAGATAAACCTGCATGGGAGTGGGGAAAAAGGTGGGGGGTGGGGGATGTCCAACAAGGGGTAATATAAGGTTTGACTAAGCAAGGATATACCAGTGAAAAAAATAAGTACAAGTGAAATTCTACACTTCAATTACCATATACTATTAAGCTACAGAAAAGTCTCAAAGAAATGCAGAAACGTTATGGCAGTCAGTGAAAAGTATCAAACATTTACAATAACCAGGTGAACCTTGCAAAGACGTTTTTCTCCCCTTCCAAGAGCCTTCACCCCTCAGAAGCCATGCTGACTGATTTACCCCCGACACCATTGCCATACTTGCTCTTTTGCTTGCAGAAACAACCTGATGTGCCAGCATACGCCCTGCGTCCTGTGCTAGGAGTCAGGGAGTAAAACTTCTGCAGAGTGCTCTGCTCTAATCGGATACAGTCACGCTATCCAAATAGGAAGAAATTTGATACAGATTAGCCATTTTCCTCCTGCATTAATAGTCAGAGAAAAATAATTGCATTTTGCAGTCATTCACACTAGTGCTTTTGGGTTTTATCCAGCTTAGAGACTTGTCTCAACAAATTACACTCCAACTAGAGCATATCATGTCAATCCTCACAGCCACTGGGAGGAAGAGAGGAGTGGACAGCCCCTCATTCCTGGACCAAGGTGTTCTGTGCTTCAGCTATTACAATATCCCACAGGGAGTTCAGAGAGCAGGCCTGACGTGGATGTTGGAGGCTTGTTATTTCCAGCTCACGTGGAGCTGTGGCAAACAAGATGCTGTGGGGATTCATCGGTTGTAGACAAGAGGTGAGTAATTGCTGCCAGAAATATCTTCTCTGCTATAGTAAAAAAGCTATTTCTAAAAGACATTACTTAGTCCCCAGAACCATACTGGGTGGCAGCAATTCTCAAAGAGCATGCTCAGAGTTTATTCTAAATAATGAGATATGTCCTGAAGAAAATTAATTTCCATTTGCAATCTGCCCCCACTGTTGTTTTTAAACTCTACCAAAAAAAAAAAAAACCACAAAAGTTCTAACAAAATTTTAGCAATGTGATGAGCAGTGTTTCCTTGAAGTCAGTCATGTAGCATAAGGAAGAACTCAATCACAGCAACAGTTAACCTGAGCCCATCCTTACACCATACCAACCCAGGTCATTACCGGCTGTTTAGTGAAAGACGTGTTAGGAAGTAGCAAACCTAGTCTTGCATTTTTGCCAGTCTACAACGACACCTCACAGCATCCTGTAGTCTTAGAAATTTCACTGAGCGGGAAGTTAAATCACCATCACGCTAGAGTAGGTCCTATCCATGTTACAATTTTATCAGGCACAGAAGTCTCCTTAAACCCACAATGACCTGTAGCAAGTTATGGTAGACCTTCACTGGGTAGACAACTCCTGCTCATACTGCACAGATGCCTTGCCAAGGTCAATACAAGCACCTCTGCAGAGTATCATGCTGGCACAGTAGGCCACTCACCTGATACCAACCACAAAATTAGGACCACAGTGTCCTCCCTTGTTTAACCTAAGATTTTTGTTCCCACCATTAACAGATGATATTATGGATGCAGATCTTAACTGCATCATAGTTTGGTTGAGAGACATCTTTGTTGTATACAGATCACCTAATTTAGTTATTCACTGGTCCTACACATTGTACTTGACAGTGCAGGGTCTGAGGTTCCACCTCCCCTTCATATCCTCAATTCTGCTCTCAAAACCTGGTAGTCAGCCTCCACGCACACATGTACTAAAACTCCAGTAAGCTTCTCACAGTCAGTGAAGGGACAGCACAGTCAGTAGTTGTGAATGTGGTCATGAGAGTAACACATAACCTCTTTACAGATGAAAATGCATCCAGACACCATTTTCCAAATCGGCAGATAATTTTAGAAACACAAAAGAACATTCACACCATAGACATTTGCTTTAGCACAGCTCCCGTATAACTGTGGAACAATTTTGGTTCATAAAGAATGATTAAAGCACCAATTATTTTGACTAAACATTCATTTGAAACCCCCAGGCTGCCATGGACTTTAAAGCCATTAATTCATTATTTAGCTGTCAGTGTGGAAAAATGTCACAAGCTTAAAGGTTTACCAATCACTTCGCAATATTAAAGCAAATGGTCACATTTGAAATTTCAAACTGTTACACAATTTTATTTATTAGATAGTGTAGATTACCTTTTGTACACACATTGCTTGCAATGTATTCTAGAACAATTTTGTGTTGAACAGAATCTAATAATATTTTAAGCTTAAATTTAAATAAAGAGAGAAAAGACACCCTCAAGAGCTTCTGGGGAATCATTTACAAAAATCTTTGAGGCTCAGGTGAAAGAAGTTGTGCTGTGGGATTTGAAAGATCTGTGGAAGTGTAAGCTATAAAATCACTTCATCTTGGATGCTTAGAAAGGTGGTTTGGGAAAGAAACTCCACTTTTTCAATGCCTCAGTGATATATGGCACTGACACTAATGGCTATAAAACCTTATTAGGGAGTGCTGTGAAACTCAAATATATGAGTTTCTTATGTGGAAAGATTTGAGTATTCACATTACACTGGAAAAGAAGACATGTCCACGTTCATCTCTGGAAAGTGGATTGATTCTGGCAATCTATTCGGGTATATACAAATATCTTAGCTCTCCAGGACTGTGACTGACACAAGCAAAAGGCACAGTACTCACTCCTAAAGCTCCAGCAAGGCTTTCTGGTAATTTGATACCAAACTTAACTTTCACTGAATCTCAGTTGTGTGGCTTTTAAAATAAAACAGTGTCACAAACCAAGGTTTGGGTACTGCAAACTTCAGCAATCAAGCAAATAACTGCAAAGTATTTACCTGTCAAGTTAATTTTGAAATTAAGCTTCACATCAAGTACTAAGTGTTGGCTGTAGATTAACAGGCCAAACATTTCATCAGAACTGATCTTAACAAGGGGCTGGAGGGTCTTCAAGGCTCTCCCTCCTTGAAGGAAAGTGAGGAACAGAATAACCAATACCATTTGGACCCCTGCCTGCACCAAGGGCTTTGGCCACCAGTGCTCAAGGCCTGCTCTGATCTGCTGTAGCCTGAGAAGCTTAGATCAGAGCATGAAGAAGTCTTGTTGGGGTTTCCCACCCTGAGGCTTGAAAGTTGAGGCTTGAGGCATTCAAGCTCAGGTCTTTGCCCTACCTGAACACCTGTGCCTTGCACCTTGCTTTCTCAACCTGATGACTTTCTAGCTTGGCTTTAGCTCGGATGTGCCTGAAAATCGTTGCATTGTTAGAATATCATGGTTACCATCAGTGGTCCTCTGCACTAACTACTTGCTCAAGCACTATGGGACTGCATCACTGGGCACTGAAGGCACTTCTGTGCCTCCTTCGCCACCACCTGGCTCCGCCACAGCAAGGAGTAGCCTGCCCTGTCATTACCTAACACCTGGCCATGCTGCTTTTTGCTGGGATAGAGTTAATTTTCTCCCCACTGGCTGGTGTGGGGCCATGGTTTGGATTTCTGCTGTGAACAGTGCTGGTAAAACAGGGATGTCTGTGTAACTACTGAGCAGTGCTTACACAGAGCCAAGGCTTTCCTGCTCCTCACACCGCCCCACTAACAGGCGGACTGGGGGTGCACAAGGAGTTGGGAGGGGACAAAGCCAGGACAGCTGACCCCACTGACCAGAGGAATATTCTATACCCTACAATGTCAAACTCAGAATAAAGCTGGGGGAAAAAGATTCATCATTACAGATTCTGTGTTCACTCTTAATGTCAATGCAGACTTCTGAGTGGCAGGGACCATTCAGCTTCAGTCACCCTACAGGTGAACATCATGTAAGGTAAGAAATACCAACATTAAAAACTCCCCTCAAAGAAACAAGAAGAGAGCACTTACTTGCTATGTGAAAGCTAAGAGGCTCCAGTGGGCTTGGAAGATATTCTGAGACTATTTTCACTATTCTGGCAGAAGATGCTGTAAATTACCTGTAACTGGTAAGAATGCACTGTGACAAACATGGAGAAAGGCAAGTACTCCCTGAATAACAGGCCAGCAGTGCTGAAATGTACAGATAGACCTCATTCACTTAAAGTATCAACCTCCCCTCCACCCCACCCAGCCACCTGCTAGATACAGAGGATGAACGGTCCTGCCTATTACTGTCAGCAAGGCAGTGTTTGCAGTAACGGGTCTGCATATAACATGGTCATTTTAAGGTGTGGAAATACCTTCCACAGGAAAGATACCAAATCCTGCCTTCTGCATCCAAACTCATCACAATTCTTGCTACTAGTAAATTCTACAGTCCTCAATCTGGAATCATCTCAGTGGCAAAAGGAACCGTGTGTTATTGCTGAAGCCCCCCAGCCAGTGCACAATCATGTTTTAACTTAAGGTTAAAAAATTAGTTTTCAGTGAAATTAGATACTGTGTGCATCTTAGGAAATCAGAGACAAGGAGAAACCATTTTTTAATGTCATCTCCAAAGCGAAGAAAATGCTTTGAGCAATACTGTGTTAAAAATTTAAGTGCTGGAAAAACAAAAGCCTTAAAAAATGCAAGATGCTGCTAATATCAATTGGAGAAATAATTTAAGAATATTTAACAGGTTCCTGCTTTTCCATTTAGAGAAAGAAAATTGTAAATACCTAGTAATTATACAACACACCACAGTCTTGTGGTTACAGAAAATCATTAAGCCTACAGTCATGGGCATATGGATTTGCAATTTTTCTTTAGTATGATGAACATAGTGAATAACTGAAAGACATTGTATATTTTTATATATATAGGGAGAGCTGTCTGACTTTTTTTGTACATGGCACAAACACATGAATGAGACCTTGGTCCCACTGTAGGCAGTTGTAAAACACCATGCCCTTCAATGAAGCCAGACTTGAATATATATGTATGTACACCCACATAGTAAACATCGTGTTTTCATATGTGGAAGGTTCACCCAGTAAACTGAAGTCTGAGAGATTCTTTGGTTCCAGGGCCTCTGAAAATGTTTACCCAATAATTTTGTGCAAAGATGCATCCAAAATCCTATCACTGTGATAGATTCTTCTGGATGCACGGTTCTGTATCTAGTGTACACGCTAGTTATAGCCTGAAGGTACAATAAACTATGCAAGTTAGTAAAAGGGGGTTTGAATTTCTGTTTCAAACAAGCATTTAGTTTATAATAGTAGGAATATATATGAAGAAAGAGAAGAACAGTACAGTACAGCTTTTAACTGAATTTAATCCTTCCCCTGCAAAGATAGAAAAAACCCCATGTTTTTTGTTTAATATAGTCTAAGAATTCACTACAAGTCCTGATATCAGTGGGCCTTGGATCAGGCCAGATAAAATAGTTTTCATTTTAAAAGGTTCAGAGAATAATATATGAAAGGAAAAGTAAAAAAAAAAATTATTTACCATACCAAAATATCTGGCTCCATCAAAATAACCAGGACATTTTGAGTACACTCCACCCTAAACTCTAAAAGACATTAAGCACCTTAGAAGGAATCAGAGTACTTGCAAACTCTTAAAATAGGATTAAAACCAGCAAAAAGTGTTGGATAAGTATTTGCAGCCACCTCTTTTGACCAAAACACTATTTGGAAACATTGTTTATTTTACACTATTTATTGGGAACAGATGAATGACAGGTTCTCTTTGGTCACATAAAGCAAGCACTCGTCGGTTAAGTAACTCATTCCCATGCTTTTGTTTGTGGATTTTATAAAGAAGTAAGCTATTGGTCCTAAATTCAAACTATTCAAACTCCAAAACAAAATTACCCTAAACGCTGAGAAATCTAAAATCCATCATAATGCATTTATATAGTTGTCGTCTTCTGCATTCATTGCTATTAGCCTTTATAATCTCTTCTCTAAACATAGCATTCTCATAATTTTGCACATATCATGCAGAAATACTTTTTTAAAATTGGGCAAAATTACTAAGTATTCATATTGTTTATCAAAAAGATGATAAATTATCCTCAGAATGTTAGTTTCCCTTTATTTATTCAGTTGGACTTGATCTTAGAGGTCCTTCTCAATGTTAAAGATTCTATGAACTTGGTGGGTTTTTTGTAAACTTAGTTTGCATTTATATAGTTTACATAAGTCTTGACTACACAGAGACAGCAAATAATTAATTTTCCACATATAAGCAATTTCAATGTGGAATAAAAAACATAATTTAATTGCATACTCATTTTGCAAAATACTTTCCAGCACATTTAAGTGACATAAATACTAAACAAATCTTCTGTTTGCATTAGCAAAATTGCTCAAGAATGATACATCATTGAGACTCAATAGTGATAAGGAACCTGGTATCAGTGTTCAGCATCTTATGGATAGTTCATGTAACTTGGTAGTACTTAGTATTTCTAAGAATTCCTAGTATTCCTTTTTTATGGACACTGAAAACCATAGGTTCCTGTGTGCTGTTACATACACAGGATGGTTCTTTTACATAAAATAAAAAATACAGAGTGAGCCAAACCTACAGGAATAGGCAGCAATGAAAGCAGCACTACAGAAAAGTTTCAGTAGTGAGGGTATTTTTGGAAGAGAAAAATCAAATAACCAAAAATAGCTTTGTAAATTGTGTTCTTCCTTCAAAGCTAGTAACCTTTTACGCTTTTTTAAGCCTTTATAAATTCAAAATCTTGTCACTAATTTTCTCTCTTCCTTCTGTAGCATTGAAAATATTTCCAATTCTTAACTAGCTTGCTAATCATTACAAGGCTATATTTGAATGCCCACCTTAGTAATCTTAATACTAAAAGGGACTGCTGCAGACTTCCTGGAAAATCATAATACAGAAGTTACTTTACAAGAAAATGAACCTGTAAGATCAGTTGCAGTCTTGAAGACAGAATTTCTTCTGAAGAAATACTTCTGTATTTTAACAGGATCTAATATAATAACACTATAATTTCCACTGTCATTACAGTTCCAAAGGCAAATAGCAGTAAATGGTAAGAAACAGAAAACACTGAACTTTAGGAGGACACCTGTCACTGCTTACATGAGATCTTATCATTGATCTGGTCCCCTGAGAACTCCCACACCAGATACAGCAACTCATTAGAAAAAAACATAAGGAGGCATTGATGAATTTCCTTTACGTTAACAGAAGCGAACAGGCCTAGAGGTATGGCTCCAGCATATGGAGATGGAAAATAACTAAAATAAAATCCAAATTTCATGAACAGAGTAACTAAACCTTGTCTCACAAGAGTCTGTGTTTTACAACTGGGATTTTTGAGTGCCTAACAAGGTGTGACTCCCATCTGAAGATTGGGCATTTGTACTGTCTCCCTTCTGTATGGATACTCTCACTTCTGCCTATAAACATGCTACTACCATAAACACTTTTCAACATGGGCATTAGTATTTCTTTTCTCTATTCAGATGTTTGGGTAGAAAGGTGCACAAAACAAGCATCTTGTATGTCTGTAGCTTTTATGTCAAATAATACAACCAAAATAAGGTAAACTGTTAAAAAAAATTAACAGCAGAGAACACAATTGCAGGGAAGACAAAAGGTGCTAAGTTTTATTTCTTTTTGAAGCCATGCTATGATGTAGTAGGCAGAAGTTTTACCATTTACTTCCATTAACAAATTTCAGATCATTTAAAGAGAGACATGCTTATTCTGGTACTTAGGGATAGCTCTGCAATGCCAGGATCCAGATCTCTGAAGCCAGATGAAAACACTGGAACATACCAAATTCTAGATCTAACAATGTGGCTAATGACTGTCTCCTTCAGTACAGATTCTCACAAACTTGTTTTGTAAGCTTCCTTCTGCAGAACTTAGAGCATGTCTAAGCTGACAGAACACAGATTTTTACTTAAAGACAAAAATAAAAAGCCAAGCTCCGTGCAGCACTGCAGTGCAAGCCTTGCAAAACTGCATCAGTTAGAATGTCAGCAGAGGGGCTGGAGCTCCTGAGATGATCAAGGGCTGCCTCTATTTGGCAAAGAACCTCAGAAACCTCTGGAATAAGCTATGCTGTAAATGTATAAAGGTTGTTTAAAATTCTCTTAGCACTTCTCATGGACCAGATCAACCATTTAACCCTAAAAACAAGCTCTCCCGGTGTACCTTTTGCTTGTGTTAAGTAGTCTGAAGTGATGTTTGGTTTATTTATCTCCTTTGGATGAGAACCAATCCCAAGGCCCTCAGCACACTGCTAATTAGTTCCTTTCCCAAGAGAAGAATATTATTTCTTTCCTTATTTTTAACAGCCTTCAAACAATGTGAGGGTCTTTCTGGTTGCAAGGTAATTACAGAGCTGCTGCTCACTTAAATCCTCTCCCTATTTGCACAGAATATTTTTAGTATGTGTTACATCCTTGTCTTCCTTTAAATGTTTCTGTAGTTAAAGGCAACGCTGCCAAAGATGTTCTAAGTTGAATAAAAAAAATATTTATTTGCATGAGTAAACTGGCTATTTACTTGGGCAGTCTCACACAAATATTTTTATTTTTAGGCATAGAACAAGTAAGAACATCAACTCAGTCATGGAGAGGAAAAATAGAAATCAGTTTTAAAGCACAGCAATTAATTTAAACTTGGTCCAAAACTCCACTTTTTTTTTTTTAGAGATAAAGAGATATGTTGTAAACACAGACCCCTGCACATCTGTACACGGGTATTGCAAGATTGTAACTCAACTGTTCAGTACAACAGAAAACACTCACGTGTAGATGCTCCTTTTGAAAAGAAAAAAAAACAAAATAAACAGATTAAGACTGTGCCATTAAGCCACTCTCCAGCCCCAACAAGAACTCCTGGTGCTATTATGCTCTGTAGCTTCCACTACTTACTTCACCAGAGATATGGGGAACTCCCATTTCTACAAGCAAACAAATCTGCAGGCTGGTGTTATCAGATCAGTCATACAGCTTCACCTCTTCCTATCATATTTACTTATCATGAATTATTCAGCTATATTGCGGTTTAGGGAAATCCAAACTGTGACGGGGAGCAGTGAGAGAAGGCAGGGGCTTCCCTTAAAGCTGTTAAGGTATTATTTGAAACAGTAATAGTGCCGTTCCGCTTACAAAGATACCTGCTGCTTTTACACACCATAGGTCAAGTCCAAAACTTAAAAGAATTGTGAAATCATTAGCCCTGCTTTTCCAAACCACAACTTATACCCACTCCTTAACATCTGATTATGTTTTCACGCGTAACTTCAAATGAGTCATTACGTCCTACCACCTGGCTTCCAGACTCTTCGTCCCCCACTTCTTTTGCTTATGGAGCTCTTCTTGTTCATCTGAATGTTTTGGGTACTAATTGGCAATGAATTTCCTTTCCAGTGCTTTTCGTTCTGTGTTTTCTTGGTGGTCCTTCATCTATGTCCATTCAAAGACAGTTCTGCTTGCCAGGTACTGAATGCCCTTGAGCTGTGTTACATCACCCACAACTGCAAATAGTTTGCAGTGATCTCTCTTGGCCCAACTTTAATAAGAATGCTGCATAAGGGACTGGTGATTCTGTTTTGGATTTTAGTGTTTGGGTTACTCATATTTCTATAAAACTGCACATGGGTCACAAAAACACCGAATGAGATTTTTAACCTTCATGTGGGAAGTTCATCTTCACTGAGATATGATTCCTGCTGTGCCTAAACTCAGCTGAAAAGCAAAAGTAAATATATTTCTCAAATATTATTTGTTTCTGTAGTCAATATCAATTATACAATAGGGTGTGCTGTCACATACCTTCACCTTTCCATGCTTCTGCTCCAGAAATAAAGCAAAGTTTTTCCTCTAAAAGTCATAGTTTAACTGCTGTTGAGAGCAGTACCTAACATCTCAAAGCATCACAGGAAAACACATCACACAAATACAGAAGACAGAGAGTTAAGTTTTGTCTGAGATAGCTGAAAAAAAACCAAAAACCCATATCCAAACCAAAACTTATTTGAGCGGTCATGGCAAAATCTCTGCCACATTTTCATATTGTTACAAGCTTGGGTAAGTCATCTGCACACTAAGCCAAAAGAAAAAGGCAACAAGGTTGCAGAAATGAAATTAAGGCAAAAATTATACAAACGTGTCAAGCTTTTTAAAAATGAAAATGGCTCCAGGAAACAGTCTCTGATAACAGCAATGCTATACTTAATCATTTGTGCCTTTTAGCTGCTAGATGATGCAGTGAAAAGTCTTAAATGGAACATACCCACCATACTCTTTGAGAGGAAAGAAAAAAATTGACAGTAATGACTTTGAAAAACTTGCATCAACTGTTCTGTCATAGGATGACCAGAGCATAAATTTTAAGATAGTCTTAACTTTAACAATAGGCCTAACCCTGCTTAAATTTCTGAGAGGATTGTACTGTGGAATAATAATAAAATAAGAAATAGGGAAGAGAGATGACAGTTTGAGCAGTACCTTTCCAGAAGACAGCAAAATGTTTAAACCTGTGAGCAAGTCAGTATTGTTTGTTCCAAATAATGTAGCGCATCAAGAAGGTCTGATGCTCTACCTGTGAGATACCTGCACAGACTCTTTTAGCCAGTGCTTCATACCTATGTCTTATAAAAAACACATACGGTTTGCTAATGCTATTTATCGAAAGAAAAACAAATACAGAAACCTGGTTCCCTATAGATCGTTATCCGCATTAAATAATGGCCAAATGCTTTGCTGGCTTAATTCCATTAAGTTCAATGGAGTCATGCCAGGAAAGAATTTGGCCCTAAGCATTTAATGAGCCTGTTGCTTGAAAGATTAGGGGCCAGATCCTCCTCTGGTATATGCTGATATAATTTCATTGGCTTCTATGGAACTATGCCAACTCACAACAGCTGAGGATCTAGACTTACAGTTAAGGAAAGTTATTTTTGCCCTAACAAGTATATGTGGTTCATATCTTCATATCAGTTCATTTTGTCACATATTCTTACAAAGATCATGCCTGGCCTCCAAGCGTTCCTCCCCAAAAAATCCCTAAGTGGCAATCTTTTTGGTTCTTATGTAACAGTTTAGCAACATGGGATTCACTTTCTCCTTTTCTAAGCTTTCAAGTAAGGATTCTGCCAAATTCATACTCTTAAGTCATATTTAGCTTGACTCTGGCTATCACAAAGTCATGTTAACGTAAAAATTATTTTCTGCTAGATTCTCAAATATGTAAAAGTCATAGCCCATTTTTACCATCTACATCTATAAATCATTGTATTTATTAAGAGTGTATCATCCTGCCTCACAACAATGCTGGAAAGAAAAACTAATAACATACAAAGCTCATCCTTACTCTCTGATGAAGGGTTATTATTCTGCATGCAATGACATTCCAAACTAATCTTCTGCTTCTTTTCCCTGTTACTAAGTACAGATCAGCTTAGGTATGTTTATCAATTTTTGCTCATGGTTATGAATGTTCTAAATCATTAGTGCAAAAGCTAACTCTAGTCAAAAGCTTTAAATTAACAATTGCAAAATACAATATGCATCCTTCATAATTTCTTCCATCTGAGCTGTTTGATTTAATACCAGTATGACATTTCTGATCTTTCTGAATGTGCTGGAAAGCAAAGAGCTGGGCTATCAGCTGATGTAAAACAGCTTAGCTCCATTAAAGTTGATTTACAACTCTAAAAATCTGACCCCATAAAAAGGGCTAAAATCATTCTTTGACTAAATCATGTCACAGATTTTGGACAACACCATGTTGAACTTCCTTGAACATTTTATTAGGACTGAAGGTAAGACTAGTTCCTCTTCCAGATTTCTATGTTGGGATGGGATGGTTTCAAGAAAAGAACAAAAATAGAACAGCAATGCACTGAAATTATTTGGGAAAACTTTAGAAAATTTTTCAGAAACTGAGAGGAAACACACTAACGTAAATAACCAGATTTAAAAGGATTCACCATCTGGACAGTTCCTAAAGTTCTAGGCACAATATATTGTATTGGTTGATTGACAATATCCCATATAATCATTTTAATCACTCCAAAATATGCTGATGGGAACTCTGTATAAGAATTATCATGTGATCTTCACTTAATTGAAGGATTTTTCTGAAATGCATGAAGTAAGTATGCAAACAGTGCATTTATGTAATCGGAATGGCTAGCAATATAGCATTAGGGCACTCTAGGGCATGTTTTATTGGTTCATTAAATCTTGCCTCAGGTGTGTTCTACCACTCGAGGCAAGTATTAATGGACCAATAAAAAAGACCCTGGGGTGTTTTAATGCCATAATACTATGGCTGCCTACATTTAAATTAATTTTTAAAATAGCTTTTAAAAATAATTTTCTTTGGTATTTAATATATCCTTCAACTATTTAAAAGTTTGCGGTAGAAAGATGAAATGGCTAGAAAACAAAGACAGGAAAGTCTATTGTCTAATAAAAATATAACTACTTTCTGAGCAGTAAAAATTTAACTTCTACCTCAACTGCCCCCCTCATTTTTCAGATTTTCTCATGCTTTCTGATTCACTCTCATGTCATAAAGCCCTTATAAAATGTTTTTTTATAGGTCTCTAACCACGTAGACCTGATTTTTTTTTCCCCTATTTGAATCCATTGGAATCAAGTTGTTCTTCAAAGTAGCTTGATCTCAACAAACTTAAATCTTGGGCTTAGACCCCTAGACACCTGCTAAATTAAATAAGATTATCAGCTTTACCACAGATGGATAAGCTGATAGTCTGTAGTAAAAACTGCCAGACCAGTTTCAGACAGCAGTGGACACAGAACGGGAAAATATAGATCTTGGGGACAGATTGATTTGGGGAGGGAGAAAAAGAGCAATAGTCATCTTAAATAATGAAATATCCTGTTTCTTCTACAAGAGAGAGCACCATCCCTGCCCCACCAGACCCATCCCCTCTTTCAAAGCAACAAACCAATTGAAATCTCAAAACATTTCCTTCAGGGGCACCAGGGCTTTTGTCAAAATGCTGGCATCAATCAGTAGACACAGCCATGCTACAGAAAACAAGCTGAGTAGGAGTGGCTAACCTGAGGTTGCAGAATTGACAGTAGAGACTGGTTATAGACTTGTTTAAGGCCTTGTTGAGAACATGAAAAATCTGCACGGATTTAGGTATGGTTGGAGTAAATCTTCCTGGGAAATTCGCCACATACTGTCTGACAAATTCTACTCATGCTGGAAGCTTGCATTTCTTTCCTTAAAATGCCTGTAAAGAACTGAAAGTTATTGATGGGACATGTATATGCACCACTCAGAGCACTGTCCCATATCCCAAGATATCACTTATGTGTACAATGATTGCCAGTTGGGTAAACTGTTCCCAAAATCAGCTTGACAGCATTTAAGAAACATAATGTGAGTATCTGCAGCTCTAAAAGACACTATGCACTGGCTCAGATTTCTGTAGAGCATACATTCTTTCACTTTGTAGGCAACAAGAATTTCACCACCATTTTCGGACCAGAACATGTCACTGTCTCACACATTGAGTACTACCTTCCTAGAACTTCCACTGAAACTCATAACACCATGTGTGCTGCACAGCATGAATAGGCACATAAGGACTTCCCCTAGACAGCAATGTGACTGTGTCCTACAGGAAACTCTTACTTATACCCCCAGATTAGGTATCAATCCTGCTATGTAGGATAAGGAGATTAGCTAAGAGAAGAGCTGATGATCCACTATGTCACTTCATTCTAATGACAACTGCTTTAGTATGCAATTTTATTTCCTCTTTCTCTTCTTGTAACACACTGTGTTCTAATAATACGTACATAGAAGCATAAACAGAATCAAAAGTAGCACAGGATTCTCCTGTGTTACTCACTGACCAATGGTTGTCTCCAGTCTGGTCCAAGCAGATTTGCTGGTTTCCTTACAATGAGAGAAATCTCCTTCTAAATTATCAGAAAGTAGCTAGGCCAACCTGCCAAGTCACCTCATCCTACAATGAAATCACTATTCTAGTTCATGGAAATTAACAATTCCTGGAGTGGATGTATCTCCAAGTTAATTTCTACATCCAGAGGCAAAAATATTTTCCAAACGATGACCAAAACACTTTGCACAGTCCATATGCAAACACCCAAGCACTACAGATACATAGGTACTAAAACACTCTGAAAGAGATTGGCATCATTTACAAAGTGTTTCTGAAAGAAAACACAGGAGTACAACGGCCTTTTTTCCCTTTAACTCTGCTAGCTAAAGCCACCAAGAGATCCCACCTACAGCTGTATTTCTAGTGCAACCACTTGAATTCACATTAGATTTATCTCACCCTATAAAAGCACAATTCATTAAACAGACTGATAAAACTGGTCTGTTTAAACTAAGGCAATTTTATCACAGTCATTTCAATTATTTAACACTGCTTTCTTAAATCAGTACTTAAAGCTTTCCTTTGACAAGTATTCTTTTAAATAAATGAGCTGTAATTTAAACAATGAGAAAATAATGACCCAGAACAATATATACAATTAGGGAGATATTTTCCAAATATAAATGCTCTGTATTTTTTAAAAATGATACACAATGTCTCAGGCGATGAACACTCACATGCTGAAGTGCCTTTCACAGTTAGTAAGATCATCCAGAGAATTTCTAACCCAAAGCATCAGTCCCAAACTTTGACAAGGTTTTACCAGGAGGATGCTGCTGGACAATTTAAGATTGTCTAACTCAATCTGTCCAATTCTCAGTACAGGATCAAAAATTTTGGGAATATTGCACTGTTGCCATGAAGCTACTGACATGTTTTACAGAACTCTGCATTGAGCTGTAGCAAACTATATGAATTTGAAGCAGGGCAGGAGTCAAAGGTTATAAACCAATTTTGACAGAAGGCAAGGAAAACTGATAGAAGTTCTTTCAATGGTCTTGTGTGTTTCTGGTAAACCTGTTTTGGGATTTGTTTTTTCTTCTAGTTTCTTAAATAGAAGACCTTCCCGAGGACTGCAACATTCCACTTTTTTATATCATGCAACTTTACAGAAAACACTGAAAGAACAAATGTGGAAATTTTAAAAGACCTACTTATCAAAGGGACTACTACATTAGTTTTGGAATTATCTAGACATAAATTATCAATAATACCTTTATTCCAGCTAGTGTCTTCACCCTTTTCATTGAGGCAATTTCTGACACCAAATTCACTATCACACATAATGAAATCCTGAATAAAATTTTATCCACAAGAGAATGAAATTGCACTATCTCCATCCTAAATAAGTTTGCAGACTTTTAAAAGGAAATTTTAAAAGTTTCCTATCATGTACCTTTTTCAGTTATTAATATGCAACTGAGCATTCAGCATAGTATAACGATTCAAATGTTAGCCTTCGTTGTTTAAAACCAGAGCAATCAGCCTTCAGCTTATTTCAAAGAGAACAACAGCCTTCATCCAGCCCTGAAGAAAGGAGATGTTTTTTCAGAACTGCTCCTCTGGACCAAGTATTGAAGCTTTCCTACTTTGCCATCCTTATCTGCAGCACTCCAATATTTGAGAGCACTTCAAGCCTTGATGAATAATATACAATGATGCATTACATGTACACAGCCCAAATGAGGGTGGCAGAATCTGATCCTACCTGATATTCAGATCATCACTGTCACTGCTGTTGTCAGATTTGGACTGAACTGCTTCTATCACTGATTACCTTAAGCTTAAGAAAAATAAGTTTGGCATAAACAAATTCTAAAGTCTGCAGACATTTCATCTCAAATCATTCTGAACACAAATTCCCATTCAAACTACAAAGTTTGTAATATTGAAAAGAGATGCATAAATAAGGCCAAGATTTTAAAAAAATTAAAATATTTGTGTGGTTTAGTTTATACATACCATTCTTATACCATCAGTTGCTGACATACAGCCTTTGAAAAATAAACACATTCATGCCACTACTACATGGACTTCCTGTGTAGTATAAATATGTATTCTGCTAACTATAAAAAGAGCACACATGCACAAAGATATACATGCACCAAGGATTACTTATAGAGGAGCAAACAGAAAGACAATGCCTCCTGGGTTTACTGAGCAAATGTAATTTCTATAATGAACCTTTTTTTTTTAATCCCTGATAGTTTTAGACCCAGGCAATAACATAAACTTTCATAAGAGAAAGTAGTACAGTGGTGATACCATGAAAAAGAATTGATCCTAAACAAATGAATATTAAATAGTCAGGCATTGAAAGAAAGCACACAATTGTTGCTTTAGTAAGAGGGAGGGGGGACAAAACACCACAGCATTTTCACTAGTCAACAGAAGCCAAAAAACAACACAAACCACCATTAGTGTTTATTGATGATAACTAGATACGCTTTTGTTAGTATTCCAGAGCCAGCACTGCCATAGTAATGTTTATTATTACTCTTTGTAGCTGTAGGCAGCCAGAGGCTCACTGTGTCTATCCCTTTCTCATCATTTTAAAAAGATTAATCTTTAGACAATGATCTGCTGATACCATTAATCTTAGTCTTGAACTTCTTTGTTGTTCTTGCCCAGTAATGAACAGTACCACAAAATATGCCTTGCCTTCAACAACAACAGGGACCTGATTTGTTGGGAGTCTCCACTTTGAGTAATTTTTCACTGCAGCACAATATAGATGTGAAATGGCAACCTAGGTGATACAGCTTTATTCTCTATATATCTGTCCCAATTTTACACCAAGCCAACTATTTATGTTAATACAACTATAGGTGTAGAAAACTATAGTGCCTGGGTTTCACCTGCACTCCATGATGCAGATGATTACACAAGTCAATACTGTATCATAAAATACTACAGAGATTTCATCTTCAATTTTCTAGAATCACATTTGATTAAATTCCCTTCAGATATTTCTATTTGTGGGAAAGATAATACACATTCTTAAGTGGTAAGAGACAATCTAACTGTATTTTTGACCACAGTCAAAATGACTGACATCAAGCATGTTTAAACTAACTGCATGATGGCAGAATTTACGTTTGCATAGGTATTTCCACCTCAATCACAATTTGCAACATGAAGAATTCTAAGCCATGGACAGAAAAGTCAAACAAAATGAATTTAAAAAAAGTCAAAACTGCTCTAGTTCTCTATTTAAACAATTGCAGACAATTTTTGCATAGGTACAAAGGATAACGGTTTCTTACTTTACTCCCATTAGATTTTAAGGAAAATTTCCCATTCACTTTAGCATGAGATGCTGTTAAGGAAGAAAAAGAAGGTGGACCCACAAAGAGAAAACAGAAGTCAGTATCTCTAAATGCACATTCCACTGCTGGACATGCAACAAATGATCTGTGCAGTCTGATACTGCCTGATACTGAAAGCCTGATTCAGGCTAGTTGTGTACGATATGGAGATGAGGTTGTAAGGAGGTCCCTTTCTATGTGCATGCAAGAGTCAGGAGGAAGAAGAGTAGGAGAAACAGAGATAATATTTCTTCACAAAGAGCAAGTGTAAGGATTTACCATGTTCCTTGCATCTCCATTCATTTAGAAACCCAACACTGCTAGGCTTCATCCCTCACAAAGTACTACTTTGGGTTATCCAAAAGATGTAAAGATTCATTTCTGTGGTAGAACGGGTATGGGAGCACAGAGTTTCCCACTTTCCATCTGTTAACAAGGGGACACTGGATTATGTGGCAATTGTACTGCAGCTGAGAATTCAGAAAATGAAGCTTAGCTACAGGTAAGTAAAGCAGTGGTCAGATTTTGACAACTTGACACAGGAAACACTAGCTCCAGAAAAAAACCCAATTATTTAGAAGTTTTGTGGACTATTCTTGCCCCAGTATGCTGGTGTTTCCTCTGTAAAGTATTAAAAAAATCTACATCATATGACACAATGGACATGATACATAATTATTTCCTCCCTTTCCCCCTACCATTTCTTGACATTGTCATTTTTAACACCAGAGCACTTACGCTGCACTTAATGAATAACACACTGTACGAAAATAAAATCTCTTGAGAAGGTATTTTCAAGGGTTTTAATTAAAAGAATCCAAACCTGAAAACTTCCCACATATATATTTACATTCCCATCAGTGGAATGAAAACATCAGTTCCCATCAGTAGAATGAATACTAACAGCCTTGTGCATGATTCTTTGCTGCTTAGTGGCCTAGAAGTACTGAAGTGAAAGACAACAAGAAACAAAAAGTTGGAGCATTAAAAAATGCACAAAGCAGAAAAAAACAACACATATGACAGAGAAAACAACCAATCATCCACTCAACTGCAGCAATGGAGTTACCTAGCAAAATCTGACCAAAGACCTTGTTTTCAAGTTTTGTTTTTATTTTTAGACCCCGTTAAAACATTTCTAAAATATGCAAGCAATGACTTTGAAAAGCAGTAATTGTGATATTAAATTTTATTGAAATTTCCAGAGCACTGATTTGTGTACAGGCTCTTATACCAAGTTCCCACGAAGCCGTAAAACGTTTAAAATACTGTCTGTGCAAATGCAAAATTTATGAATTCACACATCTCTGGTTGATTTATGTGAAATAATAATGCACTATTTAATGCTTAAACATGGCTAGGAGCAATGCTAGGCTATCAAGATGTACAATGAAATAATAGATTTATAAGACGGATAACCTTCCTGCCTAGAGAAGCTTGTTTAAAGGTGTTGTACAGATATATTAAACTATATGTAATTTTATACTAACTTAATGCTGTAGGCCTATACTGCAAGCAGTAAAGGATTACTGCCACAGTATTTGCAATAATAAAATGATCTGGCTATTCAACATAAGGCATCAGAAGTGAAAAAAATATTCTTTATGATTTCAAACTTTTTACTCCTCTCTCGATTTAATCATTTAACTGCTAGCTTTGCATTTCACAGCTTACTGTCATCAACTCTCATCTGATTTATCAAAATTTCTTTTGTTCCAATCTCCAAGGGCAAGATTCTGTCTTTCTCTCTGACAATAAATAACAACATATTCAACAATTTTCACACTGAAATAAAAAGGACTTCATGTGGCACATGTTGCCTCTTCAGGGTAGAATTCTGCTGTGGTAGAAACTACTACTATGACCTTGTTGTGTGTGGTAGCTTCCATCAGCTACATATTCCTGGCAAGGCATGCAAAGATAGCAGGATATAGTCCTTAAGTAGATAAGCAGAATGCAATATTGTATAGGTCATCAAAGGCTGTATTAACTGGACTACTTGTAAATGGCAATTACAAATGAAAAATGGAAAAACAAAGCCTTCATATCATATATTTAAGAATTTGTATTTTTAATTCAGTGAAAGCAATCCTGTCACACACTGGCATGCTGGCGCAGCACCTATAGGCCCTACATAAAGTATCCTCCCATGTTCACCATTCTTTTTTTCAGAAGAATTCTTTGTTAGTCTGTTTGGTTTTTAATTTGGGAGTAAACAAAAGGCTTTTAAAGAAGAGACCCTTTTAGCCAGCTTTTACAGTAGAATGGTGTTTTCACAGAAATTTTGAATAGGACTCCAACCTTGGAAAAAAACTCACATTAGAATCCAACAACAAACAATTCATCCTATGTTTTTCTTCTTTTTTTTCCCCTCTTGGTTTTTTTTTTTAGTCTTAATCCTCCTTATAAACTGTGCTTGACTGATTTTTTCATGAATTTGTATACTACTTGAAGATCATATTTTCAGACTTTTAGAGTTTGAATTTCTCATGAACCATTCACAAATGTAATAAGAACTCAGGCCAGGTCACAGAGACTTTATGCTGTTAAATTTTCAGGTATTTGAATGAGTGGTTTTGATTAAGTCAATAAAGGGAAAAAAGTTTAAATGGAACACAAGTACACATGATGGGAATTTGTATTTAATAGACACAAAAGCGATCGCATCTTTTTAGTGTATATCTTGTCAAGACAACTACAGATTGAATCCTACTTCTGTCACTACTCTCAGGCCACAAGACAGCTCAGAGCCTACACTGAAACAATTCAATTGACTCTCAGTTTTGATGAACAACTACTGGCTTACAAACATGAAGGAAAAGCAAATAGGTTCAAATCTAGATGTATCCACTAGTAAGAAACCCCAGAGAGAACAAAGGCATTCTAATGTAACTTTAAGTTGAAATACCTTCCCAATCAACCAGTTAATTACCTAAACCCAGTAAAGCTACCCTGTTATGCTTTGAAATTCCCCTGACAACTTTAGTTCTCCTTCTGCCAATGGACGGATCAGTCTGAGCGAGGCAACATTTATGTTAAACCTGAGCCCAGCTCAGATGCACAAATCGGGCAGTTCTCCAGTTAACAACTTCAGAGGATTTCCAGAAAGTAAGGATAAGATACATTTTTTCTAATTTTAAAAGATACACAATGCAAATGTCTGCTCATGAACCAGCCAACAGTAGTTCTAGATTCTATTTTAATATTTAAGAAAAAGATCAAGATGAGTCATATGCAAGAGATGCCTGTTCCTTTACATTAACTAAAGCAGAAACCATGGGGTTTGAGTTCTGTGCTTTGGTCTAAAGACAAGATGAATTCCACTCTGAACTCATAAGACAAAGGATTTAGACTTTAGTCAATACTTTCTTTCATTCAATCTTAATGTGAATTAGCAAAGAATATAGAAGCTATATGATAAGTTTGTTAAACATAATAATTGGAGGTAATGGTGTCTCCAAAGCCCCTGTTCCTCCAAGGAAGGAGGAAAAACCAAATAGAGCTTGAAAAGACTTCCCTTAATTCAGTGGCTATTCTGAGCATCGTAATAGATGCACACTATTACATGTTCCCATTCTTCGGTGAGCTTGCAAAGCATCCACCTCCTACATAAAAGAGGAAGATAAGCCTCTATCCTCTGGGCCAGGAAGCAGGACACAATTGATACTGGTTTATATTAAATTGTTCTTTGATGATGATCTACATTTTCAAAGTATCCTAGAGACTTCCAACTAAACCTTTTAACACCCTAATGAGACAGGGGAATTGCTATTCTGCCTCCTTGTAAATGAAGGAACTGAAAGACAGATATCACAGTCTATGCATTTAAAACCATTTGCTAAGTTTGAGTAATTCAGTATCTGGATTCTCATTCTGGGACTCCCAAAGCATAACTTTGAAAGGTAATCAGTACCCGCTGCTCTGAGCTCAATAGGAGCTGAGATCATTCACCTCCTGTTAAAATCACTCTGAAGAACTTTCAATGTGGGCACAAAAGATGCAGAGCACACAAAAGACTGAGCCCTTTTGAGGATGTTCTCCTGAATTATTGGTTTATTTGAAAAAAATGACCAAAGCATCTGCTATCCACTATAACATTAATTAACAGCTCAGAAAAAAGAAGCAAATATTATGTTTGAGCATGTAAATTACATGTCTGCATATTGCATAACTAACTACTCGTGCTAGGTTGAGATTATTATTCACAGTTCCTTACATTAAATAGAAAAGCAAAACTCACACAACCATAAATACTCTGGTTTACTTGCTCTTTATTCCTTCTATATTAATTCTAGTCTCAGTAGTGGTGAGCATATAACAAACATTCTATGAAGAAAGAAATTTGCTTTGTGCTAATGATACTCTTAATAGTCATTTAAACTCCAATGAAGTAGAGTGTAGACAGTTTTATATACACCTAGGTGTTGTGCCCACTTTTTAACCAGCAAAACACCCAACTGGAAGTTTAGAAAGAAATTAAGCCCAACCTATATATTATTTTACTTCCACAAATGTTAGCCGCAGCTGGAGAGTGTTTCCACCGTTTTCAGAAACTGAGAAAATATATTTTAAGCCATTGTGGTACTGAGTATTTATGGCTGTATTTGCTGCAAAGGCACAAACAAGATGGTGAAAGGAGGTGATGGCTAGAGAGGCTTCATGAATCATGGTGTCTCATTAGGTAAAAATGTATTCTACAGCTCCACACTTGGGAAAAAAAAAAGCAACTTGAAAAAAGAGTCAAAATAACCTGGCTCCCCTCGATAGACTTGTAGACTTGGTAGTGGTAGGTTAATGGTTGGACTGGATGATCTTAGGGGTCATTTCCAGCCTTAAAAATTCTATGATTCTATGATCACCCCCACCTCAGTCAATAGAGCTTCTCTTTCCATCCTTAATCTCTGTGCAAATCCAGCCACTTCTAAATTCTCTGAGAAATACCGACAACTTTAACTCTAAATCTTCCATTACCTAAATTAGCAAAGTCTTCAACAAGAACTGCTACTACAGTTCTACAGACAGCAAGGAGAAATATAAAACTAACTATACATTAGCATAGGAGTATTTAACAACTACAATTACAGGTATTTAGAGCAAAATTTTCTCTCCCATTAACTAGAGATTTGCCACCAAGATTTGATACAGGATACTCAAGGAAACTTGCCTTAGGTAACCACAGGAGGACCAAAAAATCCACTAGCTTCATCCAAGGTCATTTTTAACTAAGTTTAGCAAAATTACTGTGAAAACTTCTAGAGTGGATAATAAAAATTATTCCACATGGGCATACTCTCCAAGGAAAAGAAGACTTATGCAACAGCAAATAATAAACTCTGATACAGTATACCACAAATAGAAGGGCTTCTACATTCTATCATGCTCCCTACTACCATAATATCCAGCTAATAAAGTAAAATATTAGTTCACCATTAAAAGTACACAACTAGTCTGCACATCTACTGTGGAATTTCTTCAGTGAACAACCAAATCCATAGTAAAATACTATAAATGCATTAGAAGAGGAAAAATTTGAATTAAATATAACATTAGAGGAAACATTTCAATTTAAATGCTGAAAATATCATACAAAATCCAAATGGAACATGCAAACACGTATGCCTCAACTTCATCAGTAAGAACAACATCAGTATTCTCAAAATCACTTATATGATCTTATTACCTTTTTAGGAGAAGAATGCATTGTTCTATGAGAAATAAATGCCAGAAAGGAATGTTTGCTTAAACAAACACCCAGGAAAAGAAAACACCTACAAAATAAGATTAGTCATGAAATAACCACAACTTTAATTCCAATATGACATGTACTGAAAGTGGAACATACATATGAGAGGGAACAGAGACCATACTTCAACCTAAGGTCACCACTGAGTAATTTTCATAAACAAATACTGTCATTTGAGCAGCACAACAAGCTTCCTACTGCACAGAGGGAGTGTTCACCTTGCCAGTATCTTTACTCAAGCAAAACTCCAAGACTTTCTTAAAGAAAGGATCTGTGAGCATTGCATGCTGATGCTGTTAATACACAAATATTCTAAATAATTTAGGTTGTTCTAGGAGACACTGAGCATGCATTTCAGCACACAGTTGAACATATGCTATATTAACATCATGAGTTGCTGTAGCTATTACAGTATATGTGTTTACTTCATATTTATTTAGACAAATATATTTATTACTTCTCAATCTTTTCCCCCAGAATTGTATTCCTGCATCAGAATATTTCACACAATAAATTCTTTTAAAATATCTATAACAAACTCAAAGCCAGAAAATAAATTCTGATCTCTACTAGTCTCACGTAAATACAAAGTTTTTATTATCAGCTTGAACCACTTTTAGTTAAGTCCCCCCAAACTGTTTTTTTATTCCCATATGTATAACTAAAAGAAAAAAAAAAAATAAGCTGAACTTTCTAAGAAAATGCTCCATTAGGCTATGACTAAGCATGTAAAGTTTCAGAGCCCAGGAGGGAATTTTCTGCAAAATTACAAGCAATTGAACATTTCCACTACAATTAATCGTGTGCCCTAGGAAACGTACATCTCAGACAATTAAATTTTCTCCTGCTTATGCTCAGTACAGCATTTTCAATTGGTCATAACCTTTTCTTGACTCCATTTTCTTAAAGCAGATGGTCCCCCTACAAGTGTTTCTATGTCACTTCATAATGTTACGTCTATCAGTATGTTTAACATTTTTACAACTAGGTGCTTAAAGCTATTCTTCTGGAGCCATGTTTTAAGAACCTGAGAGTAATTTTATTCCACTGAATGCCAGTTCACCCCAGTAAATACACATGGAAGATCTACTCAGTACAGCTAAAAATTTAAACCTCTCTTAGCTTGATAATTTTGGTATACTATGAATAACATCTCAATGTTGAATGACCAAACTTCAGTCCAAAGACTACTTGTTCACAGAATCTGGGATGTTTCGAAGAAGTGAATGCAATAGTGGGATTTTATCAGCCCCATAACCTGTGTTCTTTGCGTTCAGTTCAGAACCATTGACCCTGTGGAACAGTAGATCAACCAGATTATACGTTTAAGTGCTCATCACCTCCTCTTATTACCGGCAGTTTTTAAATTAGCTGAGGGAAACTAGCAAACAGAAGCCTGAAAACAAAATCAGAAACAAAAGACACCTTTACATAACACACTAATGCATTCCAGTGTCTTCTGAATTGTAAAGCCTTGCTATCCTGAGGGCACAATGCACAAGGGCTTCTGCAACTCATCTCAGACCAAAGTGGTATTCTGACAAGTGAATAATCTCAGTAACACAATGAAACTCAACAAGTAAGGACCAGTTCAAAGCAGGGTTGTGGGGTTTGCTGTTTGATTGGTTGTTTTGGGTTTTTTTTACCTTCTTAACAGTTACCTTGGTGTTTAGGTGCTAGTATTAAACTGCAGATTAAAGCTAGAAGGCTTGGAAAATACTCCATCATAGCACATTTCACTTCCTAGGTGCCAGATCTACTTTGCAGAGAGTCTTAGGGTATTGGGGGGGGGGGGAATTAAGGAAAAAAACAAGATNGGGAATTAAGGAAATAACAATGCATCCCTCTGCCCACCTGCATGTCATATCCTCTCCCAACATGATAAAACTGGCCTGTGAATTTATTCTCCTTCCACCAGTCTACTTACATGGAAGGGGCTGTAACTATCTCAGGCACTTGATGGAAGCATGATAATCATACCTGGTGTCCTTCCACCTCCCATAACCACTGCAGGAACAGGATGGAGGTTCACTCTGCCAAAATCCAAGCAAATAAACAGGATTTCAATAACATTTAAAAAATAATGTTTGCACACTAAGGGAAAATATAGTTCTTGTCCCTTTCCAATCGATGAAACACTGCAACTATCTAGAAGGCAGTTTATATGTGAATAGGAATTACTTGTTTCCAGCAGCAAGATTCCCATGTTTAAAGCCCTTAACAGTATCAATGATTCTTAAGTATTTTCCTTTCCCTGAAATCTGAATATCCTCTGGATGTGTGGACTTGTTCTGTAACAAAAACTGCATTAATACACAACCTGGATGACTCAACTTATCGTATTCTTTTTCCTTCTTTTCCTTATTCACTTCATTTCTCAAATACACTACTACTAGAAACATATTATTTTAGTGGTGTATACACAATGTAAATGCAAACTCTTAACATTCAAAGCAATCAAGTTAATAAGCCAATATTAAGCATTTTTTTTTCTTATAACAAGTACAGAACACAATAAGTTCAAGGTGATTTACAAGGTGTTAATAAACTCTAAAGTAAATAAGTATCTCAATGATTCTTACAGAGCCCTGAGATGGCTAGGCAATCTTAGATTTGTAGCTAGTTGCAATGCAGGAATAAAAACAAAAGCAAAAAAGTTTTTAAGTCACAGAAGTGGCTGTTACAGTGAGATGGTTCCCTCTTCTGGCCAAAGCTGGAGGACACTAAACTCATTTTTTCTATTTGAAATTGAATAATCTGTAGAATTAAAAAGGAGAACATGTCTGATTTTACTTCACAACAAAATCATCAAAACATTTGGACAACGTATTTTCAGAAATTAGTCCACAGATAAGGTAGTTTCCATAAAACTCTCCAGTGAAGTTCATTTAACTGGTCTGTGGAACTTCATGTTAATATTACGTTACTGATAAGCAAACATTAGCATAGGTCTCAAACATGTGTCCAACTCACTATTCTCATAATTTATATGTATTCTTCTAAATAAGGAAACTAAAACCAGTTAAAGTTACACTGGTTTATTTAATAGTACAATTTAAAAAAATGTAACTTATTGACATAATTGAACCACATAATTTCCAACAATGTTTCAACCCAAACACCTGCTGGTACCTATGGCAATGCACACTCAATACACTCCTTTCTACATACTGCACCTGAGGACCTAACTCCACCACTAACAGTGCCAGTGCACATTCAAGAGCAGACACTATCTTTTTAACCAAGGTGAATACAAAATAATTTAATATATGAATTTGTACTGAGAAGTCAGAAAATACTAAGCTGAACTGAAAAAGCAATTCCTAAGGCAATCAGAAAAAATATTTAAATTAATAATGTCATTTTATTGTTGAATACATAATTGTCTGGGTTTATATTGTCAGAGGCCACTTTGGTCAGCAAAATAAACACACAGAAGCCAGAGGAGATGCAAGAACTGTTTACAGTCACAATCAAAATATCAAAGAAAACCTCACCTTAAGAATCTCCATGGTACCCTACAACAGCATTAAAGCTGCTTGAGAGACCATTCAGTGCACAACTGCTAACAGCTAACCGCAGGAACACAATGCACAAGGACACCTACACTCATCTAGCAAAGGAGTGGACAAAAACCAACAGAACAGCTGAAAAGCTGCCACAAAACCCCTCCTAGTTACCTTACATCTAGTGAAGGAAAAATGGAAATGACAGGACTGCCACAGGACCTCAAGTTTTATTCTGATTCTAAAGCTCTAACAGATGATGAAGAATTTGGGGAGGACGCTAACAGCTAGGCTCTTGAAAGGCAGGCAGGAGTGAGGATAGACATAAACCAGTGTATTTGATGCTTCACATTAGTTTGTTTTAAGTAGACTAAGTTCAGCCATTTGCCTGGTTTGAACTCCATCTACTTGTCTCTGGGCATCATTTCTCCCACATTCATCCCTCTTTTTCAATTGCACCCTGGAGAAATTCCCTGAAAACCAATTTTTTTAATTTCCACCCCCCCAGCCCCAGCCCCCAATCCCAATTACTGTAATACATTCCTGACAAAAGCGAACATTAAGTTTTGGAGCTGAAGCAAAGTGCTTTCCAAACAGATACTTCTCTGGAACATTATATTGCCTCTCTTAGGAGACCTGCAGCTGCTCATTCACTGAAAATCCTATCAGCCCTAACTACTACAATAAAAAAAATAGAGATTTCACTGCATAGTACACATCAGTCAAGCCAAAGAGTTACCTGGTTAATGATGACAAACTGGGGAAGAACATAATAAAATATTTATTCTGTTCTCTTATGTTTTAGGACTTAATGCTCTGTTAGATTTCAGTATGAACTCACAATACCAAAGTTCCTTTTAAAAAGATCTTTTCTTGCTCCCCCAAGTTGATGTCATTAAATAATTCTGAATTCCTCTAACAACTCTCCTTTTTCCTTCACTTGCCTCACTTCATTTATTGTTCAGATACTGAGTCTACTAGCACTTGTTCATGATATCCTGGTTTGGCTTTTGGTTTTCTGTTCAGTGAAAAACACAGGAAGTTAATCAAAGCTTAGTGTTAAAACAGTAACAGCACCAACAGAGTTAAAAGCAATCAGAGCATACCATTTTGACACTGCAGCAGCCCACAGAGAATTGGTAACTAAAAACATGGATGAAGAAAAGAAAGATTTTGAACTAGGTGTAATCTTGTGTGCACTCAGCAGGAAAAAAATAAAAATCAAATTGCCACTGAAACGGTTCCATAACAAGCCGTGGCATAAAAGAGCAAGTCTTGCTTAGAATGAAGAGCTACGTCTGCAGTAGTGAATAAAGTACGGCCAAAGCACTGAATTAAGTACTAACCTACAATCACCTGTAATATCTAGTCACAGTTGTCCACTGTGACTTCACACCACAACAAGCAACACCCTCTCAGGCAACGCCCAGACTTGGTCTGATGGCCAAGGCAGGACAGGGCTTGTTCTCAAGACACAGTGTGGGTAAGTATAGCCTATTCTGAGAGAATGCAAGCAGTGAAGGGATGAGAATGAGTTTAGCTTTACAGACACAAACTCATTTGCACTGTAACTCTCTCCCCTCTCCGCATTGATTTGCTTGGGTACCTTTTACATGAAAGTCAGGCGTAGGAAACACATCTTTATTGGGTAACACACACAAAAGACAGCTAGGACAGAAGAATTATTGTGCTAAACACTAATATGGTCACCATCCTTAATAACATGCCTCAGTGAGCATTTTCCAGACAGGCAGGCAACAGCCAGACGGGGAAAGGTTGGTCTCAGTTGCTCCTTGAAATGGCTGCTCCTTCATGTTGCTGTTCCCTTCTGCCAACTCTTTTTTTTTTTTTTTTTTTCAGAATCACAGAATGTTAGGAGTTCAAAGGGACCTCCAAAGAGCATCTAGTCCAACCCTCCTGACCGAGCGANCAAGCTAAAGAGACCCAGCTCCCTCAGACTTTCCTCATAAGGAATATGTTCCACTCCATCATCTTGGTGGCCCTGCACTGGATTCATTCAAGGAGTTCTATGTCCTTCTTGAGCCGAGGGGCCCAGAACTGGACACAATATTCCAGGTGCAGTCTCACCAGGGCAGAGCAGAGGGGCAAAAGGACCTCCCTTGACCTACTAGCCACCCCCCTTCTAATACACCCCAGGATGCCATTGGACCTCTTGCCCACAAGGGCACATTGCTGGCTCATGGTCATCCTGCTGTCCACCAGAACACCCAGGTCCCTCTCACCTGCACTGCTCTCCAACAGGCCAGACCCCAACCTATACTGGTACCTGGGGTTGTTCCTCCACAGATGCAATACCCTACACTTGCCCTTGTTAAATCTCATTAAATTTCTCCCTGCCCAGCTCTCCAGCCTGTCTAATCTTGTTGGATGGCCATGTTAGTGGTTTTCCTCTTGAATCCCTGAGAACTTTATACTAAATTCAGTTCATCTATCCTACCTCTCCCTGCAATTTGGCCTTTACTGATTTGTACAGATCTAGTTTAGGCACTTTCTCACAACTGAAGTTTTCACTAGGGCCAATGTTATGCACTACCTTATCAATGCTGACCCTTGGAGGAAAGTAATGCCTAAGAGGAGGGTTACAATTTCAAGTCAAGAGAATGTGCCTTATTCCAACTTACTGGGAAATAAAAAAACAGCCAAAGAGCCCCAAGTATTGTTTAAATATTGAACCAGGATTCCTCAGTACGGAGCAGAGGCTTTTTCTAAACAAGCAGTACATTTTTCAAAACAAGTTTTCAGGAAAAGAAATAATTTCATGAAACAGACTGATCTTAAAAGACCTGAATTTTCTGACGTAAGTGTTCATTTTCATTTTTTCTTAACCAGTTCTGTCACAGCACACATAGGGATGCTGTGAATGTTATGTTATGCTTATATCAGCAAATTATTTAAAAGATCCTTAGCTTGAGCCAATTCTTAAATAAGTCACACTAAATATAAACAGTATCTTTTTCACCAACTTTCATCACTTTTTTAATTACTATTTTTCCTTGGGAGGGAAAAAAGCAAGTTAGGAGAAAAAAAAGCACTCCACTTGGCTTTGCATAGCAATTTTGTCCTGGAAGTTCAAGGTAACCATTAATTTGATTAAAGAAAAAAAACACCACCATTTTACACTGAAAAGTTATGAATTATTCAGAAACATGAGAAAGAAAATTTCTTTTTGCAGGTGAAATCTACATTATGGGCCAAAAAAATGGGACTTACATGGTATGTCGGTTTATGTTTCTCTTGCATTGAAATACAGCAAATTTTAGTGTCAGAATTACATACATTAAAAAGCTTTCCTGAAATGAGCTACTTATACAGTGCTCAGATTTCCTTACAATGGCAACATTTTTCAAAATACTTTTTGTAATAAGTGTATAAATAAAACCTTATTTTACTGTTTGTGTAATCTTGACTTCATCACTTGTTTTTATTATATGAACTACAGAGGTAACGTTTCTACAAAGAGCAGAGAATCAGAATATTTTGAATATTAAACCAGACTTTTTAAAATTTAATTTGTCTTAGATGATTTGCTCACTAATCTTAACTTCCCCAACAGTGCTCCCATTAATAATGCTAATGGTATGTGATGACATACCATCTTTCCCCACACACAGAGTCCAGCTGAATAAAAGAAGATTTCTGCCACCTTCAACAATAAGCTGTACCTTGGAGTAAGTCATTGATTTGATGAAAATAAAGGCAAGGAAGTGACAGCTAGCAAAAATTAAGTATGGCTAAACTGAAACACAAATTTCTACCTTTCCAAATGTACAAGAAACATTAGATAAATTGCTATCAGGTCTTTTGCACTACATTTCTAGGATTTTTGTGGTGCAGGAAAATATTCAACCACAATTTATTCATGTCAATATTGCAATGTCCCCAAATAAACAGAATTTTATTACCATAACTGAAAAAAAAAGAACAAATTCAAAGAAAAAAATTTCAGATTGAGTGTGAAATGTTACATACTACACTCAAGCAATATTTTTGTCTTATATAATAGTAGGCTTTTAGTATGGTTTGGGGCTGATCTCATGAACTCAAAAAGCAGAGTTTTGAGAAAGATAAAAACTTGGTATTTAGATCTGTCTCTGTAACCTTAGAAAAAAGTAGCTACTTAAGAAAAGGCTCTATCAATCAATATTTGCTCAAATTTACTATACTAATAATTCTGTTAAACAGCCATTACACTACTTGTTCCTTTCATGTTCCACACATCAGTTTCTTGTAGTTTTCAAGAAAAAAAAATAAACCACACTATCAAAAAAAAAAAATCCAACAAACCCAGACCTATAGATAACATTAGGAGGTTTGTCCCTGACTTAAATGACAGAAGTTCACCTTTTGTCAAGTTCATAGATGTCATATTTTGGTATAATTAAACTACTAATTCCTGATGATATCAACAAACTATAATTTGATTCCACTAGTTTAATTTCTTTAGACACACATGTAATTTAAATATTACGCGTATTATCATTCTACCTTTCAGTTTTGCTTTCTAAACTTAATGTAGCATAAAATATTCTTAACTAGTAGCAATCATGGAGAAACAGAAAAGAGCCCCACAATTCAGAGCTGGATAAAATACAGAGATCAACTATCACACAGCTTAGTGTTTTTATCTTTTTTGCAATGGAAGTCAAATGTAACTCTACATAGCATCAGCTTATGAGATCATATCTTGAACAAAGACCAGAAAAAAGCACTTCAGATGTGTACATCACAATTTACACAAATTAAAGTGGTACACCTAAGCAATGTGAAGATCAGCTGAGATATCATCCATGGGCTCATAAATGATTCACTGTGATTTGACCAGCTTCAATTCCCCGCCTTTATATGGCGGCTGAAAAAAAGCCAAGAGCAAATGACAGACTCACCTTGCGTATCATTCAGCCTTGCGGTCAACTGGTCCTCATGGCAGATGCACCGTTATGTGGACAGAAGGTGCAGTGTTCAAGCTGCAGCAGGGTCTCACACACAATATACTGAAGTGACTGACAGATACATTTCTACAGACAGCTTCTCAGACAGGCCTGCATTTACAAGGGATGATGCCAAGAACTTCTGTATTTCTGAGGGTCTTTATGCTGAGAGGTGACTCTTGACATTTTGGCATATTGATGTGAAAAGCACGGATACATTTTCTTGCAGTTTTGCATAAGACATATGGGAACCAGAACGCACCTGTCACAAGTTGCCAACCGTAATATGTAGCTTGTAAGAAAACATAACCTCTGGGAGTATCCAAATGATATTAATACAATATGGCTAAACAGACAGAGGCCATAGTCAGGCCTGGCATATAAGGGCACCACTGCCATTGACTTTGGAAGGTGTCACAGTTCCTTACTCCAGAGCTTTTCATTGTCCCAAATGACTAACAAATTTTTAAAAAAAAACCTTCATGTTTGAATTAATCACAGGCATAACAGTAAAGACATATATGTATATATAAAACCTCCATTTCTTTCAGGGTTATCATGAAAGTATTTGAAGTCAAGTGAAGCAGAAATCACCTTTAAGCCACTGAATGGCTTTCTCACTGAACATCTTCACTCAGAACAAAAACTATTGCTTCAGTGCCTAAATGATGGGTTCAATCATCCACAACAGTTCTTACTACACTGTAATTTCTCTAAAAATGAAGATTAAAATATAGAGACACATGTAGAAATAGTAAATTTTCTGAAAAAATAATTGGTTATAAAGTTATTCTTCAGCCACAAATTGAATAATAACAGCTGCTGAAAATACAGTAAGATATACAAACTTCTGAAGTTATAAAGGGCAATATTTTTAATCTGAGTAGGGGAAACAATGGAAAAAGTTACACATCAAACTGGAGAAATATTTCCTGAGATTCAATCACCTATGAATTTAAATAGTTGGTCTCCTCCTAGAAATCATTGTGAAACAGTAGTATAACAATCAATACTTCCTCATGTTTTTCCACAGGTATGATGTTACACTGAATTCTTATTCAACATGGGAGCATCTGCAACATACATAACACTCAACTAAATGACTTTTCTAACACACTTTATAGAAAGAGGGTTCATTTTCATTCAGAACATCAGTTTGTTCATAGCAATGGCTTGCCTGTAATGTCCTAATCACATTAAAGAACTTACTTTTTAGCGTTTATAACCCAAAAACAAACCAAACAAAGAGGCTAGAAGCAATAGCAATCACTTTAAATAACCCCATCTGAAAACTGAATACCTTTAAAACACCAGATCTAAAACCTGTGTGGAAATTCTTGGACAATCTAAATTATTGGGATGCTAATGGAAGATAAACTGCAGCTCGCACCTACCCTCA
Organism: Heliornis fulica; assembly: GCA_013399135.1. NCBI lineage: Eukaryota > Metazoa > Chordata > Aves > Gruiformes > Heliornithidae > Heliornis > Heliornis fulica. The sequence goes on along the minus strand of VXBZ01010971.1, from coordinate 392,665 downwards.
CAACAATCCTCTCTTAGCCAAATCCTAGCACATTCCTAACATTCAACTCAGGTAACTTCTTGCACATGTAATACTTTGCTAAAGTTTGTCGTTATTCATTTTGTTTATCATTTGCACTGAAAGAGAAGTCAAGCCATGTGTGCTTGCAGTAAAACTCAAGGCCATATCCCTAAAAAGTTTGCAAACCCCAGTCCTGCACTATTTAACATAGTTACAAATATGTGATATCAGGCCTGATCTTGCATTCCAAAAACTGCTTCAATGAAGCAAAATTCTCACAGGACTGCGTGGATGCAGCAACATGTCTCATAAAACCCGAGGTCTGTCATATCTAATCACTGCAGTCAAGTGACACATGAGTTAATTCATGGCTGAAGAACAGTTACTGAGTGGCATGCATCTTGCTGCATGCTGCAATTGTTTTTATAACAAACCTATGTAATCACTAGAAAACAGCCCTGGGGAAGGCTATTGACTAAAGAAACAACAGATAACTTTATATTTCCAAATAAGAGGTCTCACTAGATACCTTAGGAACATGCTTGTATTTTTGTTATCATCAGAATCTCTGTCACTGAAGTCCCCGTTCCTGACAATAGGGATCAAGTAATTAAAAAAAACCCCACATTGTATATTTATGACATTATACGGTTGTGGGTTAACAGCCAGATGATGCAGCAAAGCAGCTTAATTCTGTGATCTTTCTACAATAGTTAACTTCACATCACTCAAAGCAACATGGTATTAAAAAAACTAATTGTAAGCAGTTTATACTTTAAACCCCTGTGTTTGATCTTAAGACAATTAATGACATGAAGTATGGAACACAGTACACACTCCTGAAACTGATATCAAATTTGCAATAGGTGAAATTACAGTAAAAAGATAAAGTACATCCAACAGATTTAGACCTTGGGATATCGCTCTATAGACAGAAATATAGAAAAGAATGGCACTGGTGTTTCTTAGTTTTTAAAGGTTGGCTTTCTGTAGGCTTTGAGTCTTTTTCAATTTAAGTACCAAGAAAACTAACAGGAAATTCATCATCCTCCTCCATTTTTGTCTTTTTTTCCTGTGATGATCTATGGTACTGCCTCGATGATTATACTTCACCATCTGGTTAACCTTATCAGCAAGACACTAGAAAACAAATCCTTTGCAGCACAATTTTATCTATACTTCAGTTATTCTGATCACAAGCAGTTACCCAAAAGTATGAAAAATTGTTATGGAGACTTGAAATGTGCTGCATAAACCACTTGTGACTGAATTCAACTAAGGGCTCCTGCACTTTCAAGGAAAAATATTATCCCCCAAAACTCCACTCATGATCGTGGTTTTCATGAGTAAGAATTTGCTGTGTTAGATAATAGACAAATAGTACCAAGATATCAGGAGGGCAGACTTCAAAGCATTCAAAAGCAGGTTAAAATTTTTCATAAGCAAAACCCCACGAATATTCCATTTTTGTTAACTTACTTGGCATCTAGAAAAAGTAAGCAGCAGTGACATTTTGCTTTTGAATCTTCAGGGCAAGGTAAACATGTTTATCCTGCAGAATAACAGTTACATTGAAAGTTTCACAGGTGGTTATCTACATATGTATAAGAGAGAAAACCCTTGTTGCCTTTACAGTGTGAGAAAAACAAAAAAAATATAGTTCATCCACTACATAACAGAGTCATGATGATAGCCATAAGTAATTTCTTCATAACACTATTTTATTAGATAAATTTATTTCTCTGATAATTCTGTAAAAAACTGACCCCTCTCAGTTTTTGAGATACTGGAATCTCCAAAATGGACCACTGAAAATTTATAATAAATACAGACTATGCTAGAAAGTGAAGTGCAGGCCTTCAGCCATAGTGACTGTTTTTTCTAATTCCTTAGGGATAACGATTTGCCAGAGCAGATTTTTTTTTCTTTTCAGCATTCTCAAAGAAAGGACAATGAGCTGTTTACCCTAAAAGTCATCCAGGAAATCCTTTTATCTAATTATTGCTCTATTGTCTGCAAAGGTAGAGGACTTTATGAAGAAATGACACGAATACTAACCAGAATTAGTAAGAGAATACTTCCCCAATACTGATCTAAGAATCTTGCTCAAATTTTTTCTTCCAGCTTTCTCTGTCTGGAAGACCATTGTCTCTTGTAAAGATGCTTCTGGCTCATATCATCATAAAAATATAAAGAAATTGAGAAGAGGCATAAAGAGGTAAATTGTGACAATTATGGTAAATCTCACAAGGGTCATTCTATACTCAGCAGGTGATATTCCAAATAGATTATCTATCCTTAACTTTTTGTTGCAGCAGGTTTTAGAAGCAGAATTCAAATTGATCAGTGCTAGTGCTATTTAGTCCCACACATGAGACAAGGTCATAAAACCCAAAAAGTTTGCTCTGTAAGTGATTGCAAACTACTCTACCTGTACACAACATTTCAAGAGCTGCTTTGGGTTTCTGCCGTGGTCTTTATCCAGTGCTGAGCAGATCAACAAGATAAATGAGTAAACCACAAGGAGGTAGGGAGAAATTACCATAGAATCAACAAAAATTGCCTTATACTCCATGACAGGCCCTAGTACAGAGAATGGTTAGTGTGTGGAAATTTGCATCTCAGTGCTATAGAAAATACATGGTATGTGGCATCCCACTGGCTAAAGAAAGGCTGCTGCAAATTATAGCAGTTCCCAGAAATTCTCTAATTTATGCCAGAAGCTTTCACAACACCTCTCTTGACAGAGCTTTTCTGCATTTCATCTCTCAGGAGAACAGCATCAAATAACCTACCCCACTGAGTCACACACATTGTGGGAATACAGAACTTTTACAGCGGGACTTCAACATAGTGGGAAGCCCATACAGTGGTTTCTGGAAAGAATGAAGCCAGTGTCTTCTGATAAACACCTTGCTTGAAAGGCATTGAAACATTTGTATTTGCAAAACAAAGTGGTCAAATGCCATGGATTTATTGTTACCTGAATGAGAGGCCAGTTACACAGCCCTTAACATACAGATTTTTGAGAATGAATACCCTGTTACACCTTATACTTCACCAATCTTAAAAATTACCTTAGAGAACCACTATATCCTGCTAACAGTGAACTTGGTGTTCCACATTCCAGAGGAATTCCATCACTCCTAAGCTCTGTTACAATCCCTCTCTTCCTCACACCTACAGAATGCCAAGAGCTTTGAAATGCATTACTATGCAAATATCTTGGGTGCCCTTACTACACATTTATATTGCAGAGTAATCAATAAATTATTATTTCAATATTTATTGGAATCTCAGAATAAGAAAGAAGACAGATTACACAAATCCATCTTAGTTGATTAATGGGTACTCCAGCAAAAGGCATACACTGATGGAGTGGGTCAGTATGCAGACTATATTACTGAATATTTCAGCTCGGTTGTAAATATAGTATCTGTTTCTCTTAGGGACTGTCACACTGAGTGCAGTATAAAAGGCAATAAATTTCAACAGATTAATTAACTCTTTGGTTACTGGGGCTGTGTGTCACCTATCCTGGCACCTAATAAAAAATCCTTTAATGCCAAGACATAAAGAAGGGCCTCTTTGGAAATGAGTTATTAACAGCATTTCATGACTAGATGGAGAAATTGTAGCCCAGCCATTTAAGTGTCATAAAGTGCAGCAAAGGCTGCTGGAGGCCTCTGAGGGACGCCAGGCAATACCATAACAATCAAATCTGAGATGGAAGAGGGATTGAGCTGTCCACTCAGAATTTTTATATTGTCAAAGAGCAGCGAGGAAATAATGTGATCAAGAAGTGAATTAACCTTATGTGTGAAAGAAAGGGGATGATCTGATGGAAAAGGCAGTAAAGTAAAAATCACTCCATAATGCCTACATTGCAGGCTGGTCATGAGGGGCCCCTAATGTCTGCAGGCTGTCAGGGAACGGACCCAGCCCTCTAAGTACCATAAACCCATTACCTGCATTAGTCTGTAATTGGAATACCTTTATTCTTACTTTTTAAGTTCTTAGGGTCCTGGTGAACCACACAGCACTAATTTCCATAGATGTTTTCTGCCTCTGTCCTTCTGACAGAACACGGTCATTCTTCTGGGGTGATTAATACTTAAAAAGGGATCAAAGACTTATATACCACATTACAGTTATATGTATGTCTACATTATACCGTACTGTTTAATCTGGCTTCCTTAGTGTCAGTTCCCTATAAAGTTATGCTAGAATGTCTAGTAAATAACAAGCTGCAGAAATTTGTACAGTTGGAACTGACACAACCATATTGGAGGTCTATACCAAGGAGAAAATAACCCGTACCAAGTCTAACAAGGTTGCTTTGACCTAAATGTCTTTAGTAACATGCTTGCAAAGCAGCGAAGTCATACAGTATATTTCTGTCTCATAGGAGTAATGCAATTTTTTTTTCTTTATACAAGACACAAGTTTTCCTTGGACAACTATGGAAGTGAGGGCCAGAGTCTATGAGTAGAGTATGTCTACTGGGCACAAGCCACTTACATATACATCATTCACAGTCAGATGCGTCACCAGTGAGGCCTAGTATAAAAAAAAAAGTGTCCATGTCCACACATGATTAAGTGACCTACAAAGACACAAATAAATTACAATGCAGAGCAGATTCACACTTGACATTTTAAATGTTTCGAAGTATTTTGTATTGTTAACTCAGGCTGCCTTCCTCATAAAAAATGCTTTCACTATTACCTCAAAGCAGAACATAGAGCAATGGGAGCTACAGATCATCTAAGCAATTGGTTGCAGCATCAGCATGCGAACTGAGAACAAGTAAAGCATACCTTAAAGAAGGTCTAACAAATCTTTATCCTAATTGTTAGACATAACCAGAATTATAACACCAATATGCAAGTTTAACAAAGACTTTAAAGTGTACTATTGTTGTTCAAATGTTTTTACTTCAGTGAGGTTGGTTATCATCCATTCCAAAATACTTTAGTCCATCTCGCAACAAAAATCAGGTTGAGAAATGCAAGTATGCAGGGTCTCCTTGTTGCTACCAACAGCATTTGCCAAGGACATCATCTCTACTAGCCATCTATTGCCCTGAGAGGGCTGGCATGGGATTTCTGGTATAAGTCATCTTTCTTAATAGTCACATTCAGCCACCACTTGCTCTTGGTTTACAAACCTCTCCAATCCAGCCTTAGCATTTCTGACTCTCAGAACCTGAACAGTTTTAGTTTAACTGAGAAGGCTTAACTCTTCGGTTACTGGGGCTGTGTGTCAACTGAGAAGTACTGTTTTATCTAATTTTCAGAGGGCCTAAAATAAGTGCCATTACAGCCTTTGAAGTCCACCCTTTCCTCTAACAAAGTGACACTAAGAACAAAGATAAATACAACTGACATTTCTGTAAACACCGCTTCAGACAAAGTTTTGTGAAACAGCACATTTACATTTATGTAGAGGACTTACTAACAGCAGAAAGGCATATAAAATTAAACAATTTCATAACCAGGAAGCATTTACTGCTCAGAGTGAATAACACATTCTTCCTCAAATTCTATTCCGCAGGTCAACAATAGCAGGAGTTGAATGAGTTTAGAAAGCTTCAAACATGCTTATACAACAAGGAGATCACATTATGATTATAACCATTGAGTTACCCTTCTCTGCACCTTCAAGATTGTCCATACTCTCCAATATGCTCATAACAAACTTACAATGTCTGTCAGTATTGTATCCACTTTCAGTTATCACCAGAAAATGTACAAATGCTGCTTCTAGCAGCATCTCTCCAGGGCATAAAAAACACATCCCTAATCTTTCTGTCCATTTTTTCAACCACTCAAATATCCAAAGAACATCAGTGAACAAATGATATTGGAGACCACATTCAAAGCTGAAATTAGGTTAGTCACTTCCCAACTCTAAACAACAACCAATGACATAACCAAGAAAACACAGACTCAAACTCCATAGCATGAAAGAGATTTTTAAAGCACTCTCACAAAGAAAAAAAGACTTTTTGCAACTGAATACAGGAGTCTTTCTCTAGGTCTTCAGAGCAGCAGTGAGAGCCAAGCAAGGCTCAAGTACAACAACATTAAATCTAACAGAAATCCAGGTAGAGACTTCCAAGGAGTGTGTGCAGCAGGGATACAGAAACCATTCATCCTGCTCCAAGACTACCAATTCAGCATCCAGTAAAAACACCTCACCATTTTAGCAACCTCACACTAATAATCCAATTGTTTGAAACGAAATCACCTTGCCTCACCATCAGGCCCTTTTATGGGGGTGTGACATCATGAGGGAGGAGAGTGGGTGGGTGAGCAACTTGGGCCAACTCACCTCACCTGTGCTGGCCTCACAGGTGAGGTGAGGTTTCCACACCATGTGACAGCATACCCCACAAAAAAGCTGGCTGGGGAGGGGATTGTATCATATTATGGGTGTTCTTTTTATGGGTGCTGTCCTTTTTTATTCTTGTGCTGTTCCAGCTCACAGTTCTTATCTCAGGGTGGGGGCATGGGTTGTCCAGCCATTACCTGGGGCTGAACTGTGATATGGGGCAGTAATATTTTTTTTTTTTTGGGGGGGGAGGGAATAGCTATTAAAAAGGAGTATAAACCTCCCATTTTTGTATACTTTGAAGGCAAGTTAAAATATGTAGGTAGCAAGAATTAGAGTAGAATGTGCCTCAAAGGCTCAGTGGAAGCAGGTGAATTGGGGGGGGAAATCAACTTGTACAACAAGATGGAACTGACTGTGTAACTGCAGTGAGTAATGTGGGGGTGTGGGACCCTTGACTAGCAAGAGCATTGAGGAGAAATACTGTCAAATATGCTCCTGGTATTACTTAATATCTGAGACTTTGTAATCTTGTTACTGTCTTAGTATAACTCTTTTTAGAAAAAATCTAGGAATGTAGAGATATGACTGCCTGGCTTCATTTTGGAAAGTTTCCTGCCTGATGGTACAGAACGTGCTCTTTGCCATTTGCAATGCATTTATCTGTTATCCATATTCCATCAAAGTGGAGAAAGAGTAGAGCAGGGTATATGCTGGGGAATGTTCTCTTTAAATAAAGCAGAAGAGTGAATGATGAGTAGGGTGTTTATTATTGATCTCACAGATGTTTTTGTAGTCTGCAATATGAACACATATAGATTACTGGTAAAGCTGGAAAGCAAATTACATTTTCTTTTATCGTTTTTAAAAATGAAGTTAGGGCTTATGAAAGGTACTGGATTCAGACTCTGGGGACTTGACTTCTCTTTTTATCCAGGAAATAGATATTGTACATCACAAGCAGAGGCACTAGAAGTATTAAAGATCTTAAAGTTTTCATGCTACCTGTCTGTACTTCTTGACCAACTCAAGGTGCCAACAGGGAAGCTTACTCTGTGCTCAAACTCCATCCTATGTCCTTCTTTTGAAATACGTAAGTGAAAGTACACAATAATGCTTTTGGCTGCAGTTTAATTGTCAAAACCTTTTATTTGCTACTATCTAACTTGGAAATTCCAGCTTCCTGTTATGTTTTGTTGTCTTTGTCATCTAGCCTAGATTATTTTTCCAATTCTTTGAATATGTGTGTTTCTAATTTTTCATCTGTAAAATAGCACCCCTGTACTACTCTGGGGGTATATATGCCCTATATAAAGGTGTGAGAACTAACCATAACAAAGGTGTTACACGTTTCTAGTTTGTGAAAGGGAACACAAGTAGGAATGGTTTTTAACAGCTTGCTTTTTGTGTTTGCTCTTGGTGTTACACCCATCTAGAGATTTAGCTTTGAAAATTTCAGTGAAGGAATATATCTGTAACACAACCTGACCATTTTTTCACCAAATTACATTCCATCACAGGATTTTAACAAAAAGCAGAAAAATCACTGATTTCAAACAGAATTTCTTCCAATTACTGCTAATAAACAGTATTCAAATACAAGAAAAAGCTTCACTGGTCAGGCAGTAGTTCTTTAACCTCCTTCTGAGAACACATATTATTCACAGAAGAAGCAAGACACAGGTTTCAGATGTATTTTGGCAAAGGAGACACAGAAGGCTGCTATACCAATGACAAGCTCAGCATGAGCAGACAGTGTGTGCTCACAGCTCAGAAGGCCACCTGTGCCCTGGGCTGCACCAAGAACAGCGTGGCCAGCAGGTCAAGGGAGGTGATTCTGCTGCTCTTGAGACCCCACTTGGAGCACTGTGTCCAGTGCTGGGTACCCCAGTATAGGAAAGACATAGAGCTGTTGGAGCAGGTCCAGGGAAGGGCCACAGAGATGATGATCAGAGGTCTGGAGCCTCTCTCTGATGAGGACAGGCTGAGAGATTTAGGCTTGTTCAGCCTGGAGAAAAGAAGGCTCTAGGGAGACCTTATAGTGGTCTTCCAGTATCTAAAGGGGACCTACTGTAAGGAGGGGTACTGTTTATCAGGGAGTGTAGTGATAGGATGAGGGGTAAACAAGGCAGAACTTAAAAAGAGGGTAGTTTTAGATTAGATATTAGGAAGAAACTCTTCCCTGTGAGGGTGGTGAGGCCCTGGCACAGGCTGCCCAGAGAAACTGTGGCTGCCCCCTCCCTGGCAGTGTCCAAGGACCAGGCTAGATGGGGCTTTGGGCAACCTGGTCTAGTGGAAGGTGTCCCTGCCCATGGTGGGGAGGTTAGAACTAGGCAATCCCTGAGGTCCCTTCCAATCCAAAACAGTCTGTGATTCTGCAAAAGGCAAAGTAAAAACAATTTCAAAAGCTAAACCCTATGTAATTTACTGGTTTCTTGCATTTACAAAAAATGTTGGGGGAATTACGTGCAAAGCCACCTATTTCTCTACGGATTTCTACTTTAGGGTTTGCATTCAGGACAACTAAGTAGGATGTAAAAGTAAGTATTTGGGTTAGATGAAAGTGCATTTTGCCTGTCATAGCCTGTCATCTGCTGTGTTTGTGGGAGTTTGGTGAATCTGGAAACTTGATTTACAGAAAGAAGAGAATCTGTAGCATGGGGGTGTGTACTTATCTAATAAATGTTTTCTGAATCCTATAATTTTCTGTACTTCAATTCCAATTGTGATGATTTTTCTTAGCCTAATTTTTAAAACCTTTTCTAATTTATTCCTTCTACTACTGCATTTTTACTGCCTCAGAAACTAAATTGCAGTTTTAGCAGTAACGAAAAGCTCTATGATTATAGAATACCTGGGCTGAAATGTCTGATACATCACTTCATAGTCAAGGGAAAGCTATTGTATCTAGAATTATAAATTTAAATTAAGGTTCTGCCTCTGACATTACAAAGTACTGTAATACTTACGTTTAAATTTTTAAATTGCATTTAAAACATGGAGCATATGACCAGACAGCTAATCTGTCAAGTGTTGATTCCTGTCTAGATACAACTTCATTATTTCTGTCTTGTCACTGGTGCGTATGCATGGCAGTACTTGGAAACCAGCAGAAAGTAATTTTTTTTCAGAGATTGTGGGTGTGCAGATGTATATTCTACCACTTGTTTGGAATAACATCATGGGGAATTTTGCAGTCATGACTGGCTGACAGCAGAAAAATTGTGCATAATCCTGCATGTATCCAAATTATTTTTTACTTTGTCATCTGAGTTTGATAAAGTAACTTTACCAGATAGTTTAGGTCACAAGCAGCTTTCTTTAGAATGACTCTTTTTATTCATAAGCAGTTCTGAACAGGCTTATGACCCAAAAATGACAGCATTACACTGATGACACTCCAGAGCATGCAAGTAAAAGCTGTCTTGCTTTTGCCTGCAGGTCTTTTGCTACGCTGGAGACAATGGCAGAGTAAGTACTAGTGAGGCAGGTTGATTGATAGAATGTTTTCCATATAAAAATTTCTCACTGTCTTATTGCATTTTTTATTTTTTTTTTTGGTAATAGTTTAGGGCCTTCTAGACTGTAAATAAATGGGTGTGTCACAGCTGTGCAAAGTTTGGATTTGGGCCCTGCTTCTGCGAGGTGAAGGTGTGATGGATGTTCTTTCTTGACGTGTAAGATTTGGGAGGCTTGCTGAGTAAGGATGTGGCTTTTCGTGTCTTGTGGAGATATGTGATGTGGGCTTTGAGATATCAAGGGATATCTGAGCTTGAGAGAACCTAAGAACAAATATGGGGACAGGTCAAAGGTCTGTTTAATTGCCCTTGATGATGACAAGGGAGCTGAGGATAATTAAGCAATCCTCCTGGTAACTTGTGTGAAAGTTGGGTCTTGATTGCTTAATGACATGCCCTGGTTCCTGCTAGGACAGAGCTAACTTTCCCAAGAAGCTGGCACAGGTGAGCTGAGGTGGCTAAGGGTGTTCCTATATGCCCCATAGAAGGAGTCTGGGTAGGTCAGCATGGCTCTGAGATGGTCTGAGTGCCTGGTAGGTCCTCTGTGTGTGCATCCTGTCCAGAGTGCTGCTGTTGCTCCCCTCTCCCTGTGCTGTCCCAACAAACTGCCCTTACCCCATCCCATAGGGGCTTTTGGCTATTTCTCCTCCTTGTGCCAGGGGATGGAGAAGAGGATCAAGGGGTGTCTGGGGCTCAGCTAGGGCTGAACCACAACACTGTAGTGAAGTTCATTACAAAAGCTTCATTTAGAGAATTTACTTATAGGAAACTACAGAATCCCAGCTTGGATTTATTTACTTGCGTTATTGAGGTTGTCACTTCTGTCATGTATGCAGCAAAAAGCACATCCCCTGTTTGTTGCAAGAAGCCCAATTGTTTGCTAAATGTAAAAATCACTCAACACAGATAAAGCCCAACCAAGAAGCACTCAAGAAGATAGGTTCAGATTATTTACTTTTGGGGTTTGTCACCTGCAAACACATACTTGTTTTTTGGCATTTGTCACTTAACTGACCTTAAGAAAAAAAAATAAATGGTGATGCACTTGTTGATCAGTTGTACATCCTGATTTACTATGGTGGCATTGGAAAAGGTAAAAGGAAACTTTTTTAGAAACACTGCAAACATCAACGCTCACATTTCCCAAATGCTACAGGACAATAGATAAATATTTATGTGTAATATTAAATGCTTCAGGACATTGCTACTAGAGTTTCTATTGTATAGCCTGATATGATTAATAACTACACTTTATGTATTTTCAAGTTACACCCAATTCCTGTATGTTCCCCAAACCGCCTGTAGCCACATCTCTGCGGAGCTTTTTACCTGAGCGGTTGGGCTGTTAATGTTCTCTCCGCGCTTTGCAGTTATTGCGCTCATTTACCTTTTCACCCGCCATTATTGTAGGTTTTTATTATCTTTTCCTTCCCTCACGTGGAAGGATGATGAGCAGTCGTGGGGAGTAAAACGCGGGTGTGGGAGAGATTATCGTTATTTATTTATTGACTGATTTTTATCACTATTATTATTAACGAAGGCATCAGCTTCGGCGGGATGACTTGTCAGTGACGCTGGAACAGGTCTAATGGTCAACGGACTCCCGGGACGAAACCTGCCGAGGAGCCTAAGCTGATTCCGCTCGCTCCGCGCCGTGAAACATCCCCGCGCTTCCCCCGGGGCTATCCCGCCTGGGACGCCTTCCCCACACCGGGAGACTAGCACCCCGCAGGAAGGTTGGTCGGAACAGAGCGTGTAGCGGCGTTATCCCCTACCCCGGGAACCGCAGCGCCGAGCGGCCCCTCAGAGTTGGCCCCGCCCTCCCCCGGGGATGAGGCGGGAGGAAATACTCCCGCCTCAGGACGCGTAGCGGAACGCCGAGTCAGCGGCGCGCTCTCCTCGATAAGCTCGGTGCTCGCGCCGCTCCCTGGCACCCCCATCCATCGGTACTTCCGGCGGCGCGGGAGACTGGAGGGACCGGGGCCGGGAGCGTCGCAGCGGCGGTCGGTGGAGGCGGCCGGCCTCTGCAGCCGCCGTGCCCCTCCCCCCCGCCGGGCAGGTACGGGGCGGGGCCGCTCCTCCCCCACGCGCCGGGGAGGAGATGGGGTCGCTTCCTGAGGAAGCCATGGGCGCGACGGTGAGGAGCGCGGAGGGGGTGGGACGGGAGGGTGCTGGCCCGGGCTGGTGCGAGAACGTCGGCTAGCTGGAGGAGGGTGCGTCCCGTGGTGGTGAGCGACGAGATGGTTCCTTCCGCGGGCGGGAGGGGTGGCCTGCCGGTTCTCGGATGCATCAGGCCCTGCTCTGCTCGGGGCTGCTGGTAGCTGCTTGGGTTAGAGCCACGTCTGCCCCGGCCTCGGGGTGTGGCGTGGGGCAGCCCGCGGCAGACCGTGGGCAGGCGGCTAGGCGAGGGCGTAGGAAGGAAGCAAGCTTTCCGGGTCCTCGCTAGCGGCTCCTTGTCATAGGGGCAGGAGCCAGTTCCCACCAGGCAAAGGCTCGTCTCGGGTTTGCGGCCCTGTAACCCGGAGCGCGGTGCCAGCTGCTGTCCTGCCAGAAGGCGCTTGGAGACCTGGCTCCAAAGGAAATGGAGCTTTTCTAGGGCCAGCGTGGAACTTGCCTTGCATGACTCGTCTGAGAAATTCTTTTTGAAAAGAGCACCAAGATGCTAGTTTCTGCCAAACTGATGTTCTTCAGGGTTAAATAAAAAAGCCCCAGCTTCTTTCTGGTGTTTGTTCCACGCTTGGTGCAAGACGTTAACTTTTTGGCAGCCAAAGAAATTTCTCTAGTTACTTGTTAATTTGCTGCTTTTTCATGTAGTAATCACTCGGTTTTGTTTCTTCATGAGGGTTAAATGCTCTGGGACTTCTATTTTTTTTCAGAGTGGAAGGAACACAAAGTCTTTGACCTCAAGAATGTGGTGTTTAGATTTTTATGCACAGAAGGAAAAAGAGGGGAATATGGTATATATGCTGTACTTATGTCAGGACAGCTTTTAAGTCACTTGACTCTTCATAAACAATTTTTGCGGCAAAAGGTGAATCGCTTGCATAAGAGAATTTAGAGGAGGATGTACAGCTTTTTTGATACTTAAACAGTTTGAGGAGTCACAGTGGACTTCAGAAGTGTGACTTCTGTCACTGTTGGTAATGAAATTACTTGGTGGAGAGTGTTTCAAATAGATGTATATGTTTACAGTTTCATCACTTGTTAAGTAATGTTCCTTGACAAGATATTTTCTGTTTGTTTCATTTGGAACATAACAGGCAAGGATCAGTTGCCATGTATCGTCTTCTTAGGCATGGCCTTAGGTGTGACTCTAACCAATTGTGTTGTTTCTTACTGCTTTAGAGGTAGATTCAGTAAGCTGCAAGAAATTAAATTGAAAGGTTGTAAAGGCTGCTGATGTTTCTGAGGAAATAAGTGGTTGAAAATTAGAAAATATGTTAATTGTGGTGTGGGATTAATGTTGGTAGGCAGCTGAGTGTGTCATAGCTGCTTGTTCACCTCACTTCCCCACTTCCAGAGGGGTGCGGGAAGAGGAAGGGAAGAGTAAAGTGAGAAAACTTATGGGTTGAAAAAAAAATTGTTTAAGAAGTGGAGGAAAAGTGTAAAAAGAGAGACTGAAAACAAGCGATGCAAAGGCAATCACTTCTCCCACTGGTAAACAGATGCCTAGCCAGTTCCTGAATAAAACATATCTATCTTCCTTAAACTCTGTCCTCTCCCTTTTAACTGCAGAACATGATGCTTCAAAGCATGGAATATCTCTGGTTAGTCTGGGTCATCTGTCTGATTGTGCCCCCTCCAACCTCTTGCACATATAGCAGGCGATTCACTGGTGAGGGGCAAGGGAAAAACAGAGAAGGCCTCAGTGTTGTGCAGGGTCTACTCTGGATGGCTAAAACGTTACTGTGTTACCAGCATTGGTTTGGTCACAAGTCTAAAACACAGCACCATACAAGCTACTATGAAGAAAGTTAACTTCATCCTAGCCAGACCCAATATGTAAATTTGTCCCTGTACTTTGATCCTCACGCAGGTATTACACAAATAATGTCTAAATCAGTGGCTGGAGTGGAAAATGTAGCTACAAAACTATGCATTGTACAGTTCACTCCATTGTTGAACTTTGGAAGTGCTCATGACATTACATGGCTCCTTCTGCTGGGTATATGTCACTCTCTGTGTTTCAATTTAGGTGGGAAACGAGGCTCAGGTTACCTCTGCACCTCTTGTTCCTGCCGGGAAAGTGTGACACTAACAAATGCTGCATGCATATCAAGAGGAAGTGTGTGTGGACGGGAAAGATCTGAGCAGATGCCAGTAAAAGCTCAGCTAGGACCTCAGCAATGGGTAGATTTCTAACAGATCCTTTCCCTCGTGGTGACTTTTCTCCTTGGACTTGAATTTGGGAATCCTAATTTTGCATGCAATTCTTCTTGGGAGAGGAGTAATTAATATCCTGGTTTAGTGACCAAGTAAGTGTCACTGACTGACTTCTACAGGCACCTTTAATCTGACTTCCATAGTGGTGTAATGCTATAAGCACAGTACTGAATGGGACTGCACAGTCATTGTGCCCAGTCTTAATAGCTCTACATAACTGCTTTCATAAACTTTGCCCTAAAAACAGTTCAGTTGTTCCTTCCATTTTTAGTCTACCCTAGAATACAGACAGTCTAGGGATGAAAAATCAAGTTTGTTCATGATTACTTTGTGCCCATTTGCTCTTAACTATCCTTAAAATTAGAATTACTTTTCCTCCTTAGGGGTGATCTCTGTGATACTTTTACTGAAAGTAAGTCTATTCCTTTTCATTAGGGTTTTCCTAGGCTAGTCAAGTTACACTCATTTTATTTCAATTTATAAGAGTATCTCTTCCTCCATCCCAATTCCTTTTTTTGCAGTTGTTCTTTGAATATGTCTTTAAGGGTGATGAGAACTCTGATTCTGTATGCAAAGGCTCACTGGTGCCTCATGGCATGGCATTGGTACTGATTTTACTGGAGTCTACTTTTTTTTTCTTCTCTTTTCTAATATCCAGCTCATTTTGGGATTAATTAACAGAACACAAGGGTAAACTTTCTACCTCTCACTTCTGGTTTTCAACTGAAGAGCTGTGAATTTAAGCACAAACAGTTGTCCCCAAGCTATTCTTTCAGAACTTCTAATAGAAATCTTGTTCCAGCTTGATAGGATGTTGTATCAAAAAAGGAAATGTACCCATATTGCCAGTTTTGTATTAATACTTAATTTTTCAGCTACAATTGTAATGCCTTACATTGTAAAATAAATACCAATGTCCATGCAGGTTACATTTACCGTGTTTCTTGCACAATTTAGCTTTTATATATTAGCACGCTTTCCATTTCAAAACAGTGGGAAAAGCATTTTTCATACCTATGTGATGACTAGAAGTATTTTTGAGCTCGGAGAAATCTCATTTAGTATCAACTAATGTGTTGATAGAAACAAAATTTAATTACTGACTGCTGGCTGAACTAGATGCTCACTTACACTTAAAAATCTCGGGACAGCTGACTGGTGTGTTTATCTTGAGGCTGAGAAAGGCAGGAAAAAAAAAGCCTCAAACTTCATACTCTGGGGAGCTGGAGAAAAGAATTATTTGCCAATTTATTAAGCTGCTAAATTCTAATTTCTGAGACTGACTTCTTAATCTTCTTGTTTCCATGTTACTGTTATGTTATTGGTTGTGTGGGGTTTTTTTTTCCTTAGAGGTTTACATGAAATAGTGAATAAATGTGAGAATGAGGAGATAATGTCTTCCCTTTCAACACTTGTAAGCAATCATTGGCTCAAGTCTGTAGTTTTTAGGGAGGCTTCCCATGTGGTGGACTAGTCTGGCATGTTTTTGCTATGACAATGAAATGGACAGAACCACAGTGCTTCAATATAAGTTCTTTCTATGGGATTTAATTATGAGGATCACTTCTCTCCCAAGCAAGTGACTCCTGTCAGCCTGGACATATAAAAGGACTAGTTTGAGCCGTTGAGAAACTGAAGCTGGTTTTTCTATTTCTGGTGTTCTGGGGTTGGTTTGTTTTGTGTAATGTACAAATACAACTTCCCACCTGAAGTAAAAGTGCTGTTGGCTTCTGGTATTAACTAACGTCAGCTTTGGACATCAGAATAGAAAAACAGAATTTCTGAATAAAAACAGTTCAACAAAACTCTTAACCCATTATGTTTTCCATGTAAAGGTGGCATTGCTTACTGTTATTGTCGGAAGACTGTATGTTCTGTCTTAGCTGACCTCAGTGTTTCTCTCAGCTTTCAGACGGAGGACACGCAACAAGAGAGGAGCAGAGAGAAGACAACGGTAGCACCGAATGCAGCAAACTAGGAGTAATGGATCTGAAATTCACTTCATCAAGAAAATACATTTCCATCAGCGTACCTTCCAAATCTCAAACTATGTCTCCTCATATCAAATCAGTAGATGATGTCATAGTTCTTGGCATGAATCTCAGCAAATTTAACAAACCTGCTCAATTTTTCATCTGTGTTTCTGGAGTTTTTATGTTTTATCTAATCTATGGATATTTACAGGTAAATGCTGTGGGACTTGTGTCTTAGGCCAAATCCTTCTATGTCTTTTCTTCATCAGTAGCATAATAATATAGTAATTATTTTCATATTTACAGACATTTTAAATAGATATTGATTGCAAAGTCAAGTTTTCAGAATTCAAGAGCAGTGTGATTGTGTAATGTAAGATTCCATTATAGTTAACGTGGTTCAGTTGGACTTTCATAACTTGATGGCTTAGTTCTGTGGGCAGGATATAGCTTTCAGTATTGTTTTGAATATGGGTTTGTTTTTTTTAAACACACACACACACACACACACACACACACACACGATTTCATAGTCTTCTGAAAACAAATTGTAGAGCTGTGCAGACTGACATGTAAGTCTTCATTGGTGCTGACACCTTTAGTTCTTGAGTTCCATGAGTGCAGTGCCGTGCCATAACAGTGGTGTGTTGTGCTCTTTGCTTTCCCTTCAGGAGAGAGCCAAAAGACACAGTATGGTTGTGGTTTTTAATCAGGAGCATAATGTTTATGTTGTTTTAGTTAAATATTTTTCTTCCTGCTAACCTTTTCTTTCTTATATTGGGCAGCTACGTTTTTGTTCCCTTTCATTTTAAGTTCTCCTCAATTGCGTAGTGATTTTGAAAAAGGCAATGATTAAAAATCATTGTGTTTCCAATAGAGATTTCAAAAACAGCTGACAAGTTTGTTAAAAGTTCCTTCCAAAGTGTTAGACAAAATTATCGGTAGTTTAAATCAGAGTATCAAAAAGGAGACTATTAGGTAGCCTTCTGTTTCTATAACAGACATGACACATAAACATTCTTCATGCATTGTGCATATTTTTCTTCATAACAACTTGCTTTTTAATGTGTTTTACATTTTAAACATTCCTACGTCCTTTGGATTTTTGCGATCACAAGTGCTATTTTTTGTTGGCAATCAAAATATTAATTGCACATTACCTTTAAATGTATCTGTTATAGAAATTTGGTATTTAATTTATTGTGAGCTTTTTATAAGTTTTGATTAAAACCAGTCTACTGAGGTAAATGAACTGGAAATAAACTGAGAATCAGACAGGAAGCTCTAAATCGAGCTAAATATTAATAGCTAAAATGTATTCTCCTGATTAAACAATCAGTGAATTTTGGCAGATTTACACCAGCAGTAAATTTTCTCAATGCATTCTGGAGAACTTAAATTGTCTCTTTTTCAGTACTTTGCAAGTTGCATATAGCAGGCAAATTCTAGTTAACCTGCAGCTGCAAAGGCTAGATTTGCATGTCCATGAAGAAGAAAAATTCTGTTGATTTTGTTTTGATTTCATATTTTGGTGTATTTATGTGATCATGGTGGGTTTTTGTTTTTATAGGAATTGATATTTTCTGTGGAAGGTTTTAAACCTTTTGGTTGGTACCTCACTTTAGTGCAATTTGGATTTTATTCCATTTTTGGACTAATAGAATTGCAGTTGATTCAGGACAAGAGGAGAAGGTATGTGTTTTTTCAAGCCTTTTATCCACTGTCCAACAGATTAGAAACATCCTGATATTTATGCTAAATTTAACTTCTATTGTTTCAGTGTGAGTACTGTGCAGCATTGGTAGTAGCCGTCCAGTAGTTAAATAATTTGGATTGACTGGATGATGCTACAACATGCTTTTTAAGCACCCACTTAGACCTGTAAGTAGTCTTACTGACTCTGCTGTCACTTTGCCCCACTTACAGAGCATATTCTGTCCCTAAGGTAGCTGATAGAGACTGACTCATCTATGTGTTGCTTGGAATTGTCATGTCTAGAACACACTTCACAGTACTTGAAGCCATCTAGTCTAGGGATGAAATGTATTCCCTAGACAAATGTAGCCATCTGTCACTGATTACCTTTTCCTCAAACCATGGCACCTCGTCACCAGGAAGTTCCTATGGCATGCTGTGTGTCTTGGGAGTGTCAGAGGTCTGCTCTGTGCTTACCATGTGGCACTGTAGGTTTCTTTCAAAACGTCTACTTAGGTTTTGCATTTGTTACTTAAGATGGCACTTCTAACAGCCTTACACAAAATGATTATCTCTTTTCACTGCAGTTGGCCAAGGAGATTCTTGCTGTCTTGAATCCTGTGATCTCAGTGTGGCCAATCTATGGCTTCCTGCCTAACTACTGCCTCGGCAAACTATATTATATAAAGCTTGGATAGTGGCTGTTGTGAATGTGAATTTTAAAATTCCTGTAAAACATCATATTCTTGTTGAGCATGACTAGTTTCCCTTATCTGCAGTTAACTGTGGCCGATTTTGCATATACTGATTTTAGGTAGTAGAATTCTTTTACAGCAAAACAATCTTAACTTTGAATTACTCTCTTTTTTTGAATTATTTTTATTTTAAACTCTGACAGCTTATGCCTCAAGTTTCTTGACTTTAGATATATCAGAAAACATTGTATATAAAGATGTATATAAATTTTATGTTCTGTAACAAATATTTAAGTTTTGATTACAAATAGTCCGTTATGCCTACAGGCCATGACCCCTGTAAGATCAATATACTTTCCATTTTTCTATAACCTAGGCATCTTCCTGTGGACACTAGAAGTCTATTTTTTATACTGAATTCTCCATTTCTTTAAATTTTTTCTTGCCTGCTTTAGTGTATGCCTATATCACATAAGGAGATATCTTGCTGAAACCCTGTCTTATCCATAACTCATTATGTTGCTTACTGTGGCTCTGAGTATGCACAAAAAAGTAGCTGAATATATGCACAACAGTATCTGTAAAAAATAGTTCACAGAACACAGCAATGGCTAAAAAACTGTTGTCATCTGTTAGGTGATAATTTCATCAAGTTGCAAACCATATGTCTGAAACTGAAAACGTTAAACAAGCTCCTGTGTTCATTACATGTGTATATTTTTTCCTTAGTTTTATATAGCAATGGTATTTTTTTTAACTCCTTTCATTTTAATAACAACAGTTTTTGTGTGAAAACTTCAGAAAAAAAATTGACACAGTGGCCGTGACAGGACTAAGGCACAGGATATCTTGGTATAGAATCATAGAATGCTTTGGGTTGGAAGGGACCTCAGAGGTTGCCTAGTTCCCACCATGGGCAAGGGGCACCCTCCACTAGCTCAGGTTTACCAAAGCCCCATCCAGCCTGGTCCTTGGACACTGCCAGGGAGGGGGCAGCCACAGTTTCTCTGGGCAGCCTGTGCCAGGGCCTCACCACCCTCACAGGGAAGAGTTTCTTCCTAATATCTAATCTAAAACTACCCTCTTTTTAAGTTCTGCCTTGTTTACCCCTCATCCTATCACTACACTCCCTGATAAACAGTACCCCTCCTTACAGTAGGTCCCCTTTAGATACTGGAAGACCACTATAAGGTCTCCCTAGAGCCTTCTTTTCTCCAGGCTGAACAAGCCTAAATCTCTCAGCCTGTCCTCATCAGAGAGAGGCTCCAGACCTCTGATCATCATCTCTGTGGCCCTTCCCTGGACCTGCTCCAACAGCTCTATGTCTTTCCTATACTGGGGTACCCAGCACTGGACACAGTGCTCCAAGTGGGGTCTCAAGAGCAGCAGAATCACCTCCCTTGACCTGCTGGCCACGCTGTTCTTGGTGCAGCCCAGGGCACAGGTGGCCTTCTGAGCTGTGAGCACACACTGTCTGCTCATGCTGAGCTTGTCATTGGTATAGCAGCCTTCTGTGTCTCCTTTGCCAAAATACATCTGAAACCTGTGTCTTGCTTCTTCTGTGAATAATATGTGTTCTCAGAAGGAGGTTAAAGAACTACTGCCTGACCAGTGAAGCTTTTATTGTCTTGTATTTGAATACTGTTTATTAGCAGTAATTGGAAGAAATTCTGTTTGAAATCAGCCATTTCTCTGCTTTTGGTTAAAATCCTGTGATGGAATGTAATTTGGTGAAAAAGATGGTCAGGTTGTGTTACAGACATATTCCTTCACTGAAATTTTCAAAGCTAAATCTCTAGATGAGTGTAACACCAAGATTTTCATCTTTATGTTTTGTAGAATTCCTGGCAAAACCTACATGATAATAGCATTTTTAACTGTGGGAACCATGGGTTTGTCAAATACCTCTTTAGGGTATCTGAATTACCCAACACAAGTCATCTTCAAGTGCTGTAAGCTGATTCCCGTTATGATAGGCGGTGTTTTTATACAAGGTAAGCCTTTGTCTTGCTAATAGATGATGGTGTTTTTTAGTTGTTTCTTTGGGAGGCAGTCCTGTGGAATCCTGTACTTTGTTAAATTCCACTGTGGTTCAAGGATAACAAAGGACAGGTAGCATTTTTCCTATAGGAGGAAAAAACATGAATTTCTGAAGCATCTCCTCAGAAAAAGTACAAATGCAATTAGGTGAGTAGAAAATGCATGGCAAAAGTTGTACAGGTCACTTGGAAAAAAATTGTTGTTGTCCAAATGTGCTTAGTTTTAAGTAATGTAGCTTTGTTTTCTAAACTAAATTGCTTCATAAATGGGGCTTTTTCAATAGTGAAATGGAACACTTGAAATGGAAGGAGGGGGGGGAAGAATTCAGCCATGGTTGTGAAGAAATCTGCTCACTGGAAAAGCTTGATTCCAGAATTCCTAATTAAAATTTCTAAATTCCAGTTAAATGTTTAATTGGAAATACAACTCACTTTGTCTAGGCTTGAAGCCATAGTTTATACTCTAAGAAAGGGATCTGGAGAATGACAGACAAATATGTGAATAGCCATACTTGAGTATTTCTGGATTTGGAAGTTTATATTTCTTCAATACACGAGGAGTCATTAAAAAGCTCTGCATGGGCAGGTGTTATGGAACACAATCTAGAACAGTGTATTTCTGTAGTTAATTTTGTCTTGGTTGCAATAGAAAGCTGAATTTTCAGAGGAGGTTACAAGTTTATGCTCATGTGCACACAGCATTCACCTTTTATTAAGAGTTGTTTTGTAGCACTTTAATGCAGAGAGGCTGTTATTCCCTTAAACTTATTTGCAACTTTGTAGTGTGTTGTAGTAGTATGTAGTACATAGTATTTGTTCTCAGAAGCTATATTTCTTTTAGCATTAGTATTTTTTAAAAATTTCAATTAAAATTTTCCACTATAAAAAAAAAAGTTCACTTGGAAGCTTATGTTGAAAGTACTGCTTCTGGGAAAAGAACGTGTTGCTTCAAACAAGGTACACCAACTCCTGCCTCTTCATCTGTCTACTCTCTCTCCACGCCCCTCCACATCCTCTCTAGCAAACTAAAACACCCCACTAATGTGGGGTTCTAGATGCCCCCCAAAAATCCTCTGGTGTTTGAGAATTACTTCTCTCTAATTAACCACAGCAACCGAAATGTATTGCATGAGGAAAGAATCTTAAGAAAACAACTCTGCTACTCTTGAGATTGCTGAGAAAAAGCACATCCTTCCTGACAAAGGAGCATGTCATTAAGTCTAAAACTGGAACTGACCACAAGCATCAGATATTACTTTTTAAGATCTTCCTCCACATTAGAAACTGCTATTGTAGAAGAAGCTAGTTCCAGTCATGAAAGGCCAGAGCATTAAGTCTTCTGATTAAGTAAAAGGACTATGTTGGACCAGTTTTTCCTTTGCCTTCTAGTCTGCTGAACGAGATAAATGTGAAACTGTGTTTGTTAACAGTCCCTTCATGTTTGTATTGCTTTTGTAGGAAAACGCTACAATGTCGCAGATGTGTCTGCTGCCCTGTGCATGAGTCTTGGGTTGATATGGTTTACTTTAGCTGACAGCACAGTTGCACCTAACTTCAACTTGACAGGTAAAGATACATTATAATTTTTAGTTTAACCAAATACTTGGTCTTCCCTACAGAGAGCTCTTGGTGGAGTACCCTCAGGTATTGGGTGGAAATTGCAAGTTTCGTGGTAGATTTGCACTAGCAAAATCTTAACTGTGTCAGAAGAGGCCGTTATTTTAAGGGTTAATTTTTAACCCTTAAACATGTTATTTGGAAATTCCACCCTTTAGGTTGAAACATCTAAGAATTAGATTTAAGTTGAAATATCTAAAGAAATATTCTCAGTAAATATGCTAAAGTAAATAACAGACCATTTTAAAACTTCAAAAGATTTGTTGTCTTTTCTAGTTAAATCTTTAAGTCTTTTTCTATTAATAGACAACCTCAGTCACATTTACTGTATTTCTTAGTTGGGAGTGCCCACATTCTAACTTTTTTCTATACTGTGTAAAATAAGCAAAGAAAAGGTTTTAATCTGGTTTGATTTGAAAACTTTGAATTTCATTCTCAAATGACAAGAGAATATTGGTTAATCATAAGATCCATATTAATGACTTGGCCAGTGTGTGGATTAATACTGGACCTTGAAAAACTTTTGAATGTTTCACTTACAGTGTGTTTTTCTTTTGAGATTCTGAGATGAGTTACAACAGCTATTCTGACAGTGCAAAATCTTTATTTCTTAATAGTGGAAACAAGATTTAGAAGTTTAGTTCCTAAAAATAATAAAATTCTCAGTTTAAAGGATAAGATTCTGCCCTCACAAATTGATCATGACTAACATTAGATGAAATATTTTGTGATATTGTCTAAACTGTGTATATATTTTGCCTTGCTCATAAATGAATTTTCATGCCTCAATATAATTTTAGTGCTACTGGTAGTAAAAAAAAATTTAAAAATCTGTGGTTTCTATAACTTGCTGTTCATTTAATGTGCATTTATGATTTAACTGGGTGGCAACTTGAGAGGAAAAAAAAAGCAATAAAACCAAACAACTTCAATTACAGTATGCTGTCGGTATACATGTAATTATGTTATAGTATTTCTGATGTGTCAGTATATGTTACCATTACAGTTATTTTGAACTACAGCCTAATTGCATTTAAATATGTGCTATGACTTGATTCTGGAAAGATTTGTAAAGTTGATTTGTGAACTGGATAGGATTGGTGAAGTGCAGCAAATACAGTGAAGTCCTAACCCCCTCAAAGATCTGCAAAACCCATGATAAAAAGCTTTCAATGTCTTCAGAGAATAAACAGCATTGTATTTGCCAATAATTTATTTTTAACATTTCATACAAGTGTTGTGTATACTGAAGTTCAGAGCATTGTCATTTGGAAGAAGTTCTGTGAAAACAGAATATAGAACCAGATTTCCGAAGTCTGTGTCTTCCTTTGGAAAGATGACTTGAAATTTTCCTGCTTGCCTTCTGAGAAGGTCCTTACTATATTTCTCTGTATCCCTCTTGCATGTTTTGTTTTCTGGTTAAATTAAGTGACGGGAATAAGAAACTTTTCATAATGGGAAAGGTGGACTTTTTGCTTTTATTGGATACATTATGGAGATAGATGGTCCCTTCCTTCAATAAATGTATGATTTTTTGGTACTGCCAAAGTGTAAAACCAGTGTTAAGAATTATTAAAAACTTTGCTTGCTCTGCAAAATGGCATATTATTTTAAACAGTTACACTTCTGTTGATGTAAATCACAGAATAGGAACTGAAAATGGAGAGGCAGAATTTAATTTTACATCTTCAGAGAGTCACTTCAAAAAATTACAAAGTATTTAGGGGAATTAAATTTTCGAAAACATAAACAGCAAATTAAATGTTAAACTTCAGGATTACAGTTTCCTAAAGGTGCAGTTTTATGTTACTGCCTACTTAGTACCCTATAAATTCCTGAGTTTGTTCCAGTGATTTATGCACACTTAAGCAGAACTGTTTCCATGAAAACCAGTGTTATTCTAGCATGATTTCACAAAACTTATATTAACGTGTTAACGAAGCTGTTTGCATTTCACAGTTCTAAGACAGGAAAACTATGCTGTGAAATCAAGCAAAAAATACAATCTTTATTGTGGGATGCAAATACTAAAAGCAGAACATAAAAATGGAGCATGGGCAGATGTAAAACCTTATCTGGGTGAACAATTTCACAAGTCCTACTTGTTTGGGTTTTTTATCCCCTGCTGTTGAAATCTATTCTCAGTATTGCTGGGCCCAAATAGGAATCTACACACATCCTGTTTACACATGAAAGAGGCCAGCCAGGAAAACTTCTGCCAGAACAGGTACATGGTTGTAGCTAAGGTTGTGTACTTCTCAAGATGGAATGGTTGCTAAGAGCTCAAAGCATCTACTAACATTATCAAATCAGAGATGTCTTGGTAGATATCCTTAATGGCTATGAATAATAGCTACAGGATTTCAAAAACAGAAACCAGAAGAGAAGGGTGTGCAGAAGGACATTGAAGCATTGGTTCTATGAAAACTTCCACTGTTCTGGCATACCCAGCGTAAGAGGAAATTAAAAATAGAAATTAACTATCTTCAGTGAAGACACAGTAGAATATCAATTGCATTTGTATTCCTCCATGCTGTACTGCTTGTACAAACACAGTTTAGTCTTTTGCAGACTGAGGTGTTTTGTCCTTAGTTTTGCTGTTGGTAAGATGCTACTACTTGTTTGGTTACCTCTACTGTGTCTTCTAACCTTGTCTGTAGCAGACTTCTCAGAGAGACCCTAATGGCCAGGTAAACTCCAAACAACTCGCTAGTCTAACACATTTGTATGGTGGGGATTGTACTGTCAAAGAACTTAGGTAAATATCCAATAGCTTATAAATGTTTAAACAGTGTTAATATTTTAATGACTTCATATTAATAGTGTAAAATACAATGTAATGTAGCATTTCAATCAAGCCTGTTGGTGTAAGACCTCCAGGTTTATTTTTTTTTTTTTCAGAACTAATTTAGGACCAGTTCTTCCAATCATTTTTATTCATGCTTTACATACTACATATCATTACTGGTCTCATTCATGCTTCTGCTGCTTGGCAGGTGCAATGCTGTCACAATGAGTGGAACAGTAGCTCTGTCCATGCTCTAAACTGTGTGTGTGTATACTATTGATATGTCTTGTCCCTACATTTCCCCTTTCCATGCACACATGTGCTTGAAGTTCCAGGTAGCCATTTCATTTCAGTCCAGTAGTGATGAACCTGTGCATTTGTCCAGTGATGTGCCTGGGCCATTAAGTGCTGCTGGAACTAGCATGATAGTGAAGACAGATGAAGACACTTCTTTTAATTTACAGAAGTGATCAGTAGCAAGGCTGTTGCTGAGCTGGGGGGGTTCTTAGACCTTTGGACCATAGCTGAGTCCATGTGGTCTTTAGCATAATCAGTATTACATGGTGATTGTGTCATTTCCATTGATTCATACCTTTCCCAGTGCCTGATAGCTTTGAATAATAAGGAGTCTTTTTCTATTGTTTCAGTTGCAGAAGTCTAGCTTGGGAGAAAGGAAATAGTTCTCAAACTAAAAACTGTGGTTTGGAAGTTCCTATATATCCAGAAGTTTGCCAGAGAGATGCCACCTTAAATTTCTTTGGTCTTAACAGTTAAATCTTTCAGTACTGAAAATCCTGGGAGTGGGGATTATTTTTCTCTTCTCTATCAGGAGTTTATACTCCATTTGGTCTGTCAGAATGCCTATTTTGAGACCTCTGATAGTAAAAAGATAATATTAAGAAAATATAACTGCTTATTTCTCATCTTTCAGTCTTTATTCTTTCCTGACACAATGTTTTTAGGAACCAGGATGAGAGCAGTCAGTAAATGTGATTTTGATGACTGATATCTTCTGTAATGTTGTATACTTAGGAAAAGTGGTATTTCAACCTGTGTGCATCATTAATTTCTAACTCTTGTGACATTAAATACAACAGTTGCTACAGTCATGAAAGAATCAAAGTTAGGAGGTTGGGAAATGAATTGTGACTGGCATGGATAAAGAGTTATTAATTTTTGTTATTGGAAAGCTGATTATGTTATTGCCTGTGTAGTGACTTTGTGAACAACCATGATAACTAAAACTCTGGGCTTTGTACCTGAACTATGAGGGTTTTTTTAAGTATTTCAACAATGAAAGATTTCCACTGTGAATCCTCTTGCATTTATTTTATCCTTACATCTAACACTTATATTTGCCTTTGTCAGAAAAAAGAATCTAGGATTAATTAATCAAAAGAGTATGTTCTCTGCTAATTTAACTTCATTAAAATACCTAAATAAATGCAACTGATGTTCTTTCACTCTTGTTACTACAGAACCTGCAGCTTTCTTCCTTATAGCAACGTCTAGATGTTCCTATGAAGCTTAGAGAGCACAGTGCTCTGGGCCTAACCCGTAGAGGAAGTGGGGGGTGGACATCACTTTATACAGCGTGAAGAAATAGTTTTGTTGACATTGAGAATATGATACAGAGGCTGGCTTAGTAATATTTTTCTTTTCCTGAGATTTATTTTGCTCAGGATAAGTACAGAGTGGGTTTTGTCACTACTCTGCTTTGCTAATAAATATTCTGAACAGGTGTTTGTTTGTTTGTTTTCTTATATTAGGTGTGGTCCTAATATCCCTTGCCCTCTGCGCAGATGCAGTTATAGGAAATGTACAGGAAAAAGCTATGAAGTTGCACAATGGTTCTAATTCAGAAATGGTAAATACCAGATTTGCAATTTTAAAAGCACACTTTCTGTCATAGACAAGGTATTCAATGGTGAAAAATGAAACTTAACCTTGGGGGCTTTGAGGGGTTTTGTTATTTTGGTTTTTATCCTTTCAGGGCGTGCTGCTTTCTGTGTGCAACTTCAAATGTATACTGCAGCTGTGGAAATGCTTATTTCTAACAACTTCTTTGTCTACCCTGGAGGCCTGAAATCAGTGTGTTGGAAAAAAAATGGAGCATTTTCAGCATGATCATGCACTTAATCTCTGAAAAATATATACTCTTCTAGTATAGATAAGCATGAGTTACACAGACACTTTGCTTTTCTTACTTTGTCAGACTTCTGATTACAGAGTGTGTTAGCATTTGAGACAGCCTTCTTTGAAGCTTTTGGACTTGGTAAAACTCTGACTTTCAGAATGGGTGAATGTGTGTGTTCCTAATTCAGTGAAACACGTGACTTTTTCAATGTCTTGCTCACTATTTTTTTATGTACCTAGTTGGAATGCAGATTACCTCTTCATGTAGTCTGATTTTTTTTTCCTTTCTTTTTGACAAAACTTGATCTTGGAACGTTGAGTTTTTTTAGATCAAGTAAATACAAGATTTTTTTTATTATGACAGTTGTTATTTGAATATGCCAGAGGAATCTTCATTCACAGCTGAAAGTGATTTAGGTTCTCTAAAGAATTTTGAGCTGCAAGTTTCTTGAAAGTGAAAGAATATACCTGAAAAGTTTTATTGTATTCTTGCTTTTTTATTTTTATACTTTTGTTTTTAGTATTTACTGTTGAGTGCTGCCAGAGGCAGCTAGATGGATCTCACCTGACTCAGTGCAGCCTTCTGTAGCTCTAATCTCCAAAATCCAAACCAAAGTACAATCGCTGTTTCCTTGCCCTCATTGCTTCTTGCCAACAGTCACCTGGCAGCTGTTTACTTACCTAGGATGCTCCTTTTATCTCCAGAATTCTGCTTTTCATTCTGTGTTAGTCTGACGAATGCTGGTCTTAATATTGTATACTTATACAGTACGTGCAGCAAATCAGCGTAGTGATCAAGTATATAAAGGTTTTGTTTGTATGAGACCTAGGGATTACACTTCAGGAGTTTGTTTGGAGAATTCAGTGCAGAATTACAAGGGGAATTTCAGAGATTATTTTTCCTGACCTGAGACTGTGGGTGAAAATTTAAGAGGTCATGTTTAACAGACAGTGATCTGGAAATAAAATTGAATAGTTAAGGAAACTGTCATCAACAGTATCTGTTTTGTTTGGAACTTGCCATGGATTAAACAACTGGGGAAAGAGAAAAGATGTCTTGTAGCTGAAATAGCAACCACTGCTCTGGAAAGTTTTTTACCTGATTTTGCCCTGTGTATGTGATAGCAAGGAAATTACTTCTATTACACTGCCTAACACAGAGCTAGCACTGTGGTGCTCATTCCTGGTTGTGAAAAAGTGAACTCTCTGAACTTTGGGAGGAAATTTGGGCAAAGATGTAAATGAAGAACCAGAGACTTTTTTTTTTTTGTGTATAAACCTTGTAGATCAAGAGCTCTGAAGATCCAGTCATTGGAAGTCATTAAGAGATTGGAAACGGTTCTGCTCTTGAAATATATATCTATCCTCCATTATTGTAGAGCAGCATTGTGTTGTTTCACAGCATTATAAACTGTTAATAGATTTATTTTTGCATATAATTGAGATACTATAACAAGAAAACAATTGATGAAACCTGTGTCAAAAGGGGTAGGCCTGTAATTGACACTGAGTTTGCAAGTGTAGTAAGCGAGTGTGTGTTCTAGCTAGCACTGTGAAGAATAATTCTGTTCAGTGTCTCCCTTCTTCACAAAATAAGGCCACTGAAACTTGTCCAAGCAGCTGAATGCCTCCCACATGGGCAGTTCCAGCTTTTGTTGTTGCCTGTATGTGGGCAACATTCCTTAAATAAGGAAACATACAAAATTCTGTACTGGGCAAGTAGGTGAGCTCTTACTGTTTGGAATACTGAACTAGATCATAGCTGGTCATAAAAATCTTGTGTAACCATACTGTAGGGGCACCACATACATGAACAGAAGTGGCACAGAGGAAACATCTGTGACACTTCTGGCAGTTCACAGAGACGCTTCACACACCTAATGTAACATGGATCTTTACTGTGCAGAAACTAAACAATTTTTAACGTTTTGTACACACTATTTATATAATCTGAAGGTTTATTTAGGCTGCAAAAAAGTTTGAAGGGTTTACTACAGTCAAGATTAACCTCAGGATATTAATTGTCTATCTTGCAAACTTTTTTTAATGTAATTGTGGGTAGGAATAGTATCACTGAAAACCACTTTTCACTATACATCAGCTTTACAGAAATCTTAGTTAAATTACCATCAAACACTGAAAATTGAACTCTGAGAAGTTGAGCATATTGATAGGGTAAAGCATTTGAAAGCATCTAATTTTGTCCTTTGGTATAGTATCACCTGGTAATTATTTTCTCTTAAACTGTTCTAGGTTTTGTATTCCTATTCAATAGGCTTCGTGTATATTTTATTTGGATTAACATGCACTAGTGGATTAAGCCCTGCAGTAACATTTTGCTCAAAGGTAGGTGTAAAGATTTCCTTTTTTATATGAACAATTTCACTGGGAACCATTGGTCTGTAGGGTTTAGAAAATCTCACCACTTCTCTGAAGTTTTATTTTTACCATGTAAACTTGTTAGCTTGTATAATTCAAGCATTGAACAAGTTGTTACAGTCTTTGATGTATAAGGTAGGGTAATATTTAAAAAACCACAAACCATAACAGAATCATAGGACCAAACTTAAAAGCTTATAATTTCATTATTGTTATTTTTCCGTTAGTTAACTAAAATTAAATAAGGATCTTTGCATGAATGCATTGTTGAACAGCTTATTATTGCTCAAGCAGTTGATTAAAGTCTGTAGTTCTGTGTCATTCTGCAATACCTCAGGGTTTGTTTTACATTTTCCTAACAGGCTTTTTTGTTGTTGCAGCATCCAGTTCAGACTTACGGTTACGCATTCCTTTTCTCCCTGACTGGGTATTTTGGCATATCCTTTGTTCTAGCGTTGATTAAAATCTTTGGTGCCCTTCTGGCTGTAACAGGTATGAACAAATGATACTTTTACTGCTTTTGGTATAAAAACATGAAGTAATTCTATCCTGTTATATAGGACAGAGCTTTTGAGAATTGATCTCGCTCTAGCCCCTGTTCTTTGCACAGATTGTGGTTTGTGTAGCGTTGGTCTTCTAAAAACATATACTCCTAGAGAGCTTCCTGGTCCTTTCTGTGTCACAGCTTCAACTTGGAAGTGCCTGTTAAATAATTCTGTGAATATAGTCTGTGCTTTGTGTTGATGCAGAAGCAACGTTGCTCTAAACAGAGGAATTGCAATGAAAGTGTGTAGCAAGGCATAAGGAAAAGGCATATATTATTTGAAACGTGGAAGGAAAAGTAAGGATGCTCCAGTAAGGCATAGTGGGCAGTGTCATAGGCTCTGAGCACAGAATTTCTGGAGATTTCTGACAAATGGCATTGCTAGAAAAACTGTGAAGGGCTCCCCTGAAGCTTCTGGATGTCCATGTGCTCCAGATGGAATGCTGTGTAGCAGTGTTAAGTGTGCTCCTGACTCAGTTCAGAATAAACTCAAATGTAGCAAATTCTGTTTCGATAATCTCATTAAATGGAAGGGAATAAAAGGTGTGCTTATTAGTTTTGGGATTTGAACTAAAGAAACTTTTGTATTCGTGGGGCAGGCCTGTTGATGAACAGAAGCAGACTGGGTCTGGTCTTTCAGGTCTTCTACTGGAGTTCCCATGTAATTGTTTCTCAGCAACTGGAAGCAGCCATGTATTCTGTCAGATGCTTGGTACAGCATATGACTTTGTCAGACATGATCAGTAACTTGGTGAAAAAGAACTTGGCTGCTTGCTGGCATGTCTGCTAGCCACACATAAATGTGGAACAATGAGAGCCACAAAAGTGTGTCAGAAGTTGCAGGTTACTGGAATCTTCTCCAGGCTAAGGAAGTCACCAAATGCCATCTTATTTGCACCTGTGATAGCAGATGCACAAAGTTTCTGTGTTGTGGTCTGTTCACTAATAACAATATCCTAGCAATAAATGCAAGTCAGACCTATCTTCACTCACCTGCTCCAGATCAGATTAATGAGGAAAAGGAGGACATGAAGCAAGAGGCAATTTCAACCATTATAGATTTTCAACCTGTGTAGATATTCAGACTCTTGCCCACTTGCATATGGGATGTATTGTTCATGTTGTGTAATCAGTCCTCTGGAAGAACCCCGTGCGGAGGTGGAGATGCTGCCAGCTGAGATGGGCTCTCAGGGAAAGGGGGCCACTGAGCACAGTGAGTCTCAGCAGTGCACTGGCAAGTAATGTCAGCTGGCTGTGCTGGGTCTTCAGTAATGGGTTGGCTGGTGTGTGTCTTAGAAACAACGAGAAGTATTAAAACTGGGCATGTTCTGTGTGAAAGGATGACTGTGAGGCTTCAGAGAGGGGCTTGTTCAGCACCTGTTGGCACTTTGCATGAGATCCTTCACAGACCAAGCAATATAGAATATGGTTAAAACAAAGGAATCACTAGTTAGATACAACAAAAATTACAGCTCAGAAATTATTTGTATTGGATTATTGAGGTTTGCATCTGTATCTGTGAGGCTGCAGCATATTTTAGTATACAGCTGCCTGAGCAGCACTAAGCTTCCTGTAGCCAAACAACTCCATTACAAGTGAATGTTTTAAACCTGTATTGCTATGAATTTAAAACGGTTAAATGAGTGAATTATTTACATACCAGCCTATTCTCAACTGTTGGAATAAGGGGAAATGTCCCTGCTGTTTTATCACTACTTAACTATAACGTTAACATTTTGAAGGTATCTAACAATGATAAAGGAAAAGTCTGACAATGGTTTTTCATCATATTCCTGTTCCCCTGTGTTCAGGCTGTCCCCAAAATTCACAAAACTGCTCTAGAATGTAGAATTGTTTGTTTGCAGACAATTGTTGCTTCCAAACTTAAAATGTAACTCAAGTGTATTTTTTCAGAATTCGGTCATTGTCTGTTTAGCTGCTTCTGTCATTTCTGTAGTCACCACAGTAGTAGTCTGTCAACAGTCACACCAGGCTCCTTCCTTCCCCAGGTTACCTTTTCTTAAAACTACAAACAGTAGTCACAAGAGCCTGGGTGGGGAAGGTGTAGCAGCAAGAGACCATGGAGCTACTTTCCTCTCCTCCCTCTACCCCTAAAAGCTGGTTTCTGTCAGGTGAGGCTCTACTTCATTTGCAGCAGTGGAGAAGGAAATGCACGAGGATTGTGTGTTCTGCTTTCCTTTAACAATTCCCTCTGTGATACTTGTGTATCCTGTTTGGTTTTAAGCATGATCCATAGTCCCCTGACTAGGAATTGGTACAGATGAGAGTCTTGGTTGGTATAGTAGCTCTTCAAAAAAAAAAAAGCCTTACCCTGATAAAAAATGGTTTAAAATCCTGTGGAATAGCAAACCTTTCCCAGGTTTTCTTATGCCTGACCTTGACAATCCTAACATTTGAGCTCTTTATGTCTTGCCTGTAGCAATGTGAAAATGTTTATTGTGCCTTGGAAGAACACCACATTCATTACTGTCCCTCCCACCCCCATCCACCCTCCCCCTTCTTGGAGGGGAGTGGGGTGAAAGGGTTTAATGAAAATTGTATTTCTATTAGCAGAATGAGAAATTATCAGACTTAATTGGGAAAAAGAAGAAAAGGCACTTAATTTAGAAGGAAATGGTTACATAAATATTTTAATTAATAACTGATTTGAAAGAACAGAAATAATCGTAATTACAAAAACTGAAGTAATTTAACCATTTTTTAAATTATTCATCTGTAAACTGTTTTCTAATTAAAACTCAATTTTCTTTTTCATTCTCCTTTAATTTTTCATGTACTAGGAAATAATTTTAGTTGATGTGCATAAATGTCTTAAAATGTAAAGAAAATGTTACCAAAAAAGTAGAGATTGGGGAGGCTAAAGCCTTCCACTACAAATCATGCTTTTAAGTAAATCCTTGTTTGTGAGGGAGGACTGAGGAGAATGAAACTCGCCTTGCTAGCTTTAACAGAGTGTATAAATACCTCAGTAGGCATTGGTTCCTTTTGTCACTATGTTACAGTAAGACTAAGGGGAATGCAGATACTCAGGTAAGGCTTTCCACTGCGGTGTAAGTAACAAGTGCTTTGTGATAAGCAACATGTTTTCTGTTAATAAAAGCTGTTGTTTTCATTAGGTGCAGACATTTGTGGTGAGGGGTCTTAAGTGAGAGTAACATGTTCTCAGGCCCTTAGCCTCTATAGCTAAACTTGTAAGCCTGACTGCATTCCAACTTTTTCAAACATTATAACATTTGCTAATTTAGTGGTAACTATGTAGGTTTCCCAGCACATGTTTTGTTTGCAGTGCTGTGTTCTTGCTCGTAGCAGATAACATTGAAATTGTTCAAATAATTTTTGGAGCTGTAATTAATTTGAGAGTAACCCAGGCAGATAGTTTACTTCCTTCTTGGTTACAGAGTTGTGTTCTCAACTGCTTTTACTGTCTTCTTCCTTGTAATAAGATCACATGTAGAAGGTCTCTTGATGGTTTTGGTAAAAAGTTCCTAATGAATAATTGTTGAAGTTGGACATCCTTGGTCTCCTTAGGTTTCTAACCAAAATTGTATTTCTCTGCCCTGTTAGATAAATTTTCAGAAACTTCAAAACAAGGGCCAGATGCTGAACCCATTCCACTTGAAAATAAATCCCCAGCCACCACTGAACTGTAATGTCATGAGGTTGAAATGGCAAGAAATTTGGTGTGTCCAAATAGTGGATACACTTCATTCTGCTTCAGCAGATTGACTTATACCATCGGTTAATTGCTTGCAGACATTGTGAATTGATTAGTGTGAAGATATTAAATAGTCTCTGTGCTGCAGACAGGGCGGATGGAGCTGATCCTCTTGACATAGTGTGCTTGTTTCAAGCAACACGTGGTTCTAGCCTTACTTTGCACTGGGCTGGGGTATCTGCAGTCTGTTTTGCACCAGGCATGATCATTGATTTAGTCAGACACTTAATTATGTAATGAGGTTATCTGCTCATATTTTGTTATAGTAAATGTTTGTTTTCTTCTGCAGTAACAACAGGAAGAAAAGCAATGACCATTGTGCTTTCTTTTTTGTTCTTTGCGAAGCCATTCACATTCCAGTAAGTATTTACAGATTTCAATTCTTTTATGGTTTTTTTTTTTAAGTTCTTGTTCATGAAAATACAGCAGCAGTAATTGTATTCAGGCTCTAATGCTTTTCATTTTGTATCTTCTACAAATGTTGGTTATCAGCTGTAAATATTGACTGCCTTGTTGAAGCTGATCATGCTAGAGAAAATAGTTTCCATTTTTCTAAAGGTCTGGAAGGCAAGTTGTTCCATGTGTTGGCATCTTTTGAGGGTTTTGTCTTTTTAGGGTTGGGGTTTTTTTTTTCTTTTCAAGAAATCTTACATAATATCTGGGGCTTCTTGTACTCAGTAAATTGTTTGATTACTTTGTGGAGAAAGATTCGAATAAAGGCAGGAATTTTTGCAATTTAGTATTTCCCCTTTTATGAGCTCAGGTTTGAGTTCTTAGCTAACCCTTTTAAATTACTGAGAGCTTCAACAGTCTTGATACATGAGATTGCAAGATTTTTGAACTTGGTTTTCTCTCTTTTTTTATTTCAAGGAGGAACTTTTGTTGAAAAATGCAGCTAAGTTGATACATTGATCCTAATGGGTTCTTGTTTGAAACAAAATAGTGTTCAATTTCATTGCTATGTATAAATTTATTTGGGTTTTAAGAACAAAGCTTACAGTCAAATGCCCAGAAGGAATTTACCTCCAGCTAAAAATCATCAGGCTTAAAATAATGGAGAGCTGAAACAAAAATGTTCATATGTTGGGAAAATGGATATAAGGCACTGAGTGAGAACAGCTTTTGGGCCAGTAATGGAGAGTAGAGTTCTCATAACTGTAGGAAGGGAAAACATACTAAAACTCCACAGGACTAATTTACTCATGAGAAGGAACAGCTACTGATTAGTTGAGTATAAATGTATCTTAATATACTCCCCAGCCAGGCCAGGAAAAGGAAAAGTGGAAGGGTAGTATTAATAAAGATGCAAGCAAATTCTTTCTCAGAGAGAGTCCACCAATTTGTGGGTCTTCTTCCCTTGATGTGTAGGAGGTTTATTTTTATATTGTCGTGTAATCATTACAGATAAAGTATTAATGGTAACTTTTTCCCCCCTTTCCTTCTAGGTATGTGTGGTCAGGCTTACTGGTTGTCCTCGGTATATTTCTTAATGTTTACAGTAAAAATATGGATAAATTCAAGCTTCCTTCACTGCATGGTCTTTGGAAAAAAAGTATGGAAGAAAGAAAATCAAGGACGTTGTCACAAACTGTATAGACAATGGTTTATGCCTTGTCTAGACTGACTGTTATTTTTTTTGAAACAGTCTTCAACTGATTCACATTCCAAAGGGAACGTTATTGAAACCAAAGGAGCTGAAGGCATATTGTCTGCTTACAGATGGCTAGGAATGCACATGTTTGTGAGCCCTTTCTTCAGAGCACTTGAATTCATCGCACGAGGAGTTGGGTGCCGTTGTCAGACGGCGTTACCGGGCAGTGAAGGACAGCAGCTCCTGGCAGACTGAGGAGCAGCCGCGCTCCAAGCGGGACGCGGTAGAAGACTGATTTGGGCATTTTAATAACATTGGCAACGTGGCTGATCTGAGATTAGTGGTTCTGTGTTAATTGTCTAGGTGAGATAATTTGAA
Source organism: Heliornis fulica (assembly GCA_013399135.1). Classification (NCBI taxonomy): domain Eukaryota; kingdom Metazoa; phylum Chordata; class Aves; order Gruiformes; family Heliornithidae; genus Heliornis; species Heliornis fulica. The sequence goes on along the minus strand of VXBZ01010971.1, from coordinate 356,857 downwards.
TGTTATACTGTATTAACATTTAATGGAATCTAATCAGCAACTGGTTGACCAAATTGCCGTTTTAAAGGTGAAAGGTTTAGAATACGGTATGTTGTCACTCTTTTTCTTTTTAAATGAAAATGTTGGGGTTTTTTTTTTAAGTTATTGATTAGATCATCACAGGAGTTGATATTTATTGTATTAATTGATTTTTTTTAATTGAAATCTTATGTTCTTTTTGATTGTTGCTTGCAACTACCGAAAATTAGGTAGAATTTGTGCAGTCAACACCAATGCTTTTATAATGGGGAGCAGGGGAAGGGGCTTGTAGGCCTGAACATGGTGAAACCACAGAACAGAAAAGTTGTGATTTAAACAGTGGTACAAGAAGCTTGCTTGGTCTGTTGTGAAATACAGCATTTATACTGGCCTCTGGCCCTCCATATCATAGTGTTGTAAAAAGACATGGAAGTCCTCAAAGTTAATGTCATCAAGTCAAACCTCTTCATTTTTGGTAGTGAAGAACAAGAATATCTGCTAATGTATTTGGAGTATGTATTGTGTCAGTCTTTGTGTGGTCCTATGATGAATTTAAGAGGATTATGGTACAGATTACAGTTTTCTTTATTTGATGACAGGAGGAGACAATGTACTACCAATCTGCCTTTTTCATCATGAAGATTAAGTCCATTTATCTCTCTTACATTTATATTCAACTTGCTTTTGAATTGCTTCCCATCTCTTTCATTTTATATGTTTAACAATAGCACTTTAAAAATAGTAATAATCTTATAGCTCATTGTTCTCACGGGGCTGTAATTTTGTTGTTGTGTTCCTTAGATGCATCTTGGTGTGTGTTCTTTCAACTTAGACAAAAGTAAATTGGATAATAGAATTATATAGTTGGGAAGAATGTATAAAGAATTGAAATATTTCACAGGATTGCCTTCTGCCAAAAAAAATGGTTTATCAAAGTATTTAAAATGTTTTTTTTCAGACATTTAGGAAGAATTGCTGCTCCAAGGAACTTGTAATCAAAGCAAAGGCACAAAATGTGCTTTAAATTTTGCTTAATGAGTTGGTAGCTTAGCATATGTTGTATTAAGTGTGTTACAAAATACAATGTGGAGTAACAGCCATCCTAACGCAGTGGAACAGATAAGCGGAGTGGGGACTTGCACTAATGTAATTGCACTGTTTCCAGAACTCAGCTACTCTGGTGTGGTATCGAAGCCTTTCGACCCAAATACGCCCAGTATTGCCAAGTTATCAGACTTTACTGCATGTGACAATTTTGGATTTTCAGTTCCCAGGTACTGAGTGATTGATTGTGTCCTGACTAAGGTAGAAATGTGGGAATTTGACAGGTGCACCCTGAGAGAGAAGGGTGGCTTGCCAAGGCTATCCATTTCCACATTGCAGGCAAAGTTTTGTGATAAGAAATGGAGAAGGGTTACAATTTGAAATTTATACAGAAGTGTATTTGATCAAGTCAAGGGGACTGATAAATATTTCTTTCCTCGTTGTACTTGTCAAGTCTTATATTCCCTTGTATTCTTTTCATTAAATGAAGTTGCATTTCATTGGGGGGAAGATGGTTAACTATCACACTTAAAAGAAGGATGGGGTTTGGACTGGTTCTGAGCCATTGAAAAGAAAGTAGTTACAAACACTTGCTGCTCTGTTCACTGGTTTGGCACAACTTGGTAATTGGCATTTGACCCTCATTTTGACAATTTTTCATGATTGCAAACTCTGTATCTTGCTAAACATTACTGAGCTTCAGGAAACCAAATTATGTGAAAGCTACCATACATGGAGAAAGGCAGAGTGAATATAATTCATTTGGCATCTGTTTATATAAATAGATGGGAAATCACTCCCAAAGTTTCTGGCTAGAATTCAGATTAACATGTACATTGCCAGTTTTGTCTCTATTTTTTCCTCTTTGGAGACCGTAGTGTTCGCAATAATTTACCTTTTAATTTATTCTCTATTGTATTCAAGACTAAGGTAGTGGAGCATACTTTAGGGGAAGTTTTGATATTTTTTTAATTAATATTTTTTCTTACAGAAGGGTATCTTGTGGTTTACAGGTGTACCTTCAAAATTATTTTTATAGACAAATTTAAAGGTTTAGTGTCAAAATTATAAATTTGAGTCAGATTTTTATTTTCATAGGTGTGAATCTAGTACTTGCTAATCAGCAGTATGTAAGCATATTAACAGAAATTCACACACCACCTGTCATGGTCTGCACAGTTTCATGCTTTTACTGTGGTGTTAAGAAAACCTTCATTTTGGTGAATTTTTCTTTGGGGGAGAGGGGGTTGGTGTTTTGGTTTGGTTTTGTTTCTTTTTAAATAAGCTTTATAGTGGATGTAAGAAAGAGAACCTTCTAAACCTCCAAACGTTCTTACTGCAAAATTATGGTTTAGGATATTCTGAATATGTGTGTTGGCTTTGTGTTGTCTGTGAAAGATGGATAAGGGTTTGTCCACAAACTGTTCATTTTGTGTAAGAGCACTTAGACTGGAGTGTTGGTTAACCCTTCCTAATGTTGTGCGGGCTGACCACAGTAACTTTTGCATTTCACACTCATTAGCCCCTGGACTCTTCGCAGTCAGTGTTATCGAACTTGAGAAAACAAAAACAGTCTTTCTGTCACCATAATGTTTAATACCTTAAATATAACGTGAATTATATGCTTTTTATGCTGCACAGCTTTCCCCTCTCTACAGAAAACCTGTGATGTAAGAATTAGTTGTAATGGGATGGATGTTCACACTAAAATTTAAGGCTACCCAAGGTCTCCATTGATGTCAGCAATCTACCTCTGTGACACCCTCTACTTCTGCCTCCTTTGAAGGACTGAGGGAGCTGTTTTCCTCAGTTTAGTATGCACTTGCAGTTGCTTTCACGTTACCTCTTTGCATTTATTTGCCACACGTGAATGCCAATGTAATTGACTGTGCAATGGATTTCTTCAGCCTTTCAGTACGTCAGTATCATCAAACTGCTAATTATTCCATCACCGATCTGTGAGTACAAGTGTCGAAGAACTAATGCCCTGACCCCCCCCAAGCCCACGGTGTTTCCTGATTCTGCTTCACACTGTCTGTTTTTACCTTCCATGTTTTGAACTTCCCAGACATTGAAAAGCTAAAACTTAGTCATACATGGTTCTTGTTGTGTTCCTACGTGTCTTCCTTATGTGTTTATCTTCTTGAATCTTAACTCCCTTTTGAAGATGCTCTCTTGATGCACTATGGAGTGTTTCAAGCTTCTGCTCCTGCATTTAAGGGCTCACATCACACTATTGCAGACTGGTCACGTTCCATAGCTTCTGCTTCATATCAGTTATGACTTATCTGGATGATTCTTTTAAATACTTTTTTCTCTACACACACACACACACACAAAATTATAAACCTTTGTACTTTCTGTTATTTTTTGAAAGATCTTGATAAGTACATGTATGAGTTAACTCCTTGACCTCATTCCATCCTCCACGAAAATCTCTCTTCTCCCTCTCTTGCCTTTGAGAACTAAAGGAAGAGGAAATAAATTATTGCAAGTGCTCTTTTTTTTCTTTAAGTGCCTTCCTTCCTAGCCTGGTTTGTCTTAATTGTTTCTTTTCTGTCTGCCTCCCGTGCTCCTAGGCACAAACAAGCCTCTCTCTTATGTTTGACTACTGCTGCTTCAGTCATGGAAACTTTGTGAGTTGTTTACTGTTCTGGAAAGAGGTAATAGAAAGAAAGGTGTGTAATACTCTGGAGGGCAGGAAATAATCCGTAAACCTTACAAGTTAAGGAAGTAATTAAATGGTTTCATAGTTTTTTTTCTCTAGAGGAATTTTTATATGTGGTTTAAGTAATAGCTCAGAATGTGTTAGTGGAGGGATTTTTTCTCTTTTTTACCTGTTTAAAAATCTTTATATTAATATTTAATATAAAACTCCTGAATATTTAGGCAGTTTATAGCCATTAATTTTAGTCTTGCCTATGAGGCAGAAAAATCTTGTCTCCATTTCAGTAATGAAGCAGAGGTGGTGACTTTCCCAAAGTTGCCTTAGCAAGCCTGTGCTGAGCAGGGAATAGATGTTAACACCCTCGGTTACTATCTGCCCCAAGTCCAACAGAGCCCTCCTCTACCCAAAATAAATCAGTAGCATCATAAGCTCAGTTGTCTTTCACCCTGGTATTTGAGATTTGAAATTGTTTCTGTTGTATTTCTATACCAGTATAATTTAAAGTGAAATCAGGACAGCCATGAAATGGGCTTTTCCCCACATTTTGTTGGAAGCTTCTTTGCGTTGTTACCGTCTCGTTGATTTGTTCTGGGTTTTGTGAGCTCTGCTGTGGGAGGAAGCCAGAGAGAGCAGCAGCCACAGAGAAGCATAAAATCCTTCGCGTTCAGGTGACTGCTCTGAATTTAGTTCACGTTGGTACCGGTCAAAAGCTGCTGTCACTGGAAAACTGAGACATTGTAGTAATGAGAAGAATTTTGTATGAAGGTGTCAGGCTGGATCTGTATCGCTTTGCCATTCACTGTAGAGAAGCAGAGGCAGTAATGCAATAAAGAACATTCATGCAAAACTACTCGGAATACAATACTGGCTTAATGCTTCTTTATACCTGCATCCGTTGCTGCTGTTTGTGGGAGCTGTTTACTGTCACGCCTCGGAGAACCAACCCAAACCCCAAGTGTTGCTTCTCTACACTTGTGGATATTCTTTCTTTTATGCTTCCTCTTTGCTTGTCTTTTTTATTTAAGTCTAATGTTTTGCCTCATAATTTTTGTTATACCTGTAGTGTTATGGCAGTTCTGGGCCCCCCAGAGCAGGAGAGAGACAGGACTATAGGACAGACCAGTGAAGGAACACAAAGATGGTAAAGGGACTGGAGCATCCTTCTGTGAGGTGAGGCTGGGAGAGCTGGGACTCTTTATCCTGGGGAAGAGCAGGCTCAGGTATGATCTTATCAGTGTGTACAAATAACTGCAGGAAGGGTACAAAGAAGGAAGATCCAGACTCTTTCCAGTGGTGCCCAATGTCAGGACCTGGGGCAATGGGCACAAACTGAAACATGGGCTTCTTTCTGAACATCAGAAACACTTTTTCTCTGAGGGTGACTAAGTCCTGGCACAGGCTGCCCTAGGAAGTGATGGACACTTCAGCCTTGGAGATAAGAAAAAACCTGAACGTGGTCCTGGGCAACCAGCTCTAGATGACTCTGCTTCAGATGGGATGGGGTTGGACCAGATCTCCAGAGGTCCTCAACAACCCTGCCACGAGTCATATGCTCTTTGTCCAGATTCTAATACTTCTGTTTGGGCTTTCTTTCCTTCTGTTTTCAAAGCATTAATATACACACTTAAAACAAGTACCTCTGCGTTGGCTACTCCACTGAAGCTGAGGAAGCCATGCTGACCATACCTGATAGTATGAGTTTAGCTAAAGGGATGAGTAGTGTGAGCAGTGACTACATGAGAGAAATACATTCCCTGGGTTACTGCTGCACGGTGCAAAATGAGAGCATGCCAGTGTCTTCCAGCAGATGCAAGAAACCCGTAAATGAAATTAATGCTGGTGACACACAACTGTTTGCATGTATTCACCAAGTAGTTCAAAGTTGCTTTTGATTTTTCTGCATTTAGCCCTTGCTGTGCTCTTGGGTTTTTCAATGCAGCATCTGATCTGCAGGTGCATGTTAGAATTGTTGCTACACCACTTGCTGCCTATTAGTTACAGATGACAGAATGTCAGGAGTTGGAAGGGACCTCAAAGGATCATCTAGTCCAATCCCCCTGCCCAAGCAGGATCACCTGGATTAAATCACACAGGAATGTGTCCAGGTGGGTTTTGAATGTCTCCGGAGAAGGAGACTCCACAACCTCTCTGGGCAGCCTGTCCCAGTGCTCTGCCACCCTCACAGTGAAAATGTTTCTCCTTATGTTGACATGGAACTTCCTGTGCTCCAGCTTGGAGCCATTGCCCCTTGTCCTGTCACTGGCGATCACTGAGAAGAGCCTGTTAGCATTTCACATGAACATGGTCAGCTACGGTAGATGCCTTCACACTTGTTCAAAAACCAGGTTTAAATTCCACTTAAATATCGTTCTGTAGTGTGAGGTGTTTGCATGAGCATATCCATGCAAAAATCTCTATCATATAACAGTCCTTGTTCTAGATAAAACTGAAGTAAAATTGCTCTGTCAGGTTGAACACTCGAACCCCAACAGTGCTGGAGCTGAACCCCTAAATATGGCTGCTGCCTGCTGTACAATCTGCACAGACCAAACTGCTCTTTAGCTGTAACTGCAGCAGTAAAGGGAAAATTGATCAAACCAGTTTTCCCAGGGCTTCTGTCAGTGCGGTCCTCTGAGTAGGGGGTGGTGGAAGTTTGGCTTCTGCCAACTCCCTTCCGGTCTGGACTTGGTGGCATGTTTGGGGTGAAATATCCCATTGGCATGGGATAGGGTGGCAAGACATCAGGGTTTGGGGATGCTCTGGTTGATTCTGTGCTGCCAGCGTGTCTGCTTTGCCCTCTGTTAAGGCAGCAAGTCTCTCCTCAGCTCACTGAGCTTTCTAGGTAGCACTGTCCCTAAATTGGATTTACAAAGCCAAGTCTTACACCCAGTTTAAGAAGAAGCTTGTGCTTCCTGTGAAGCCTGTGCCTGGAGGAAACGTGGACATCCCGGAAGTCTCTGGCATTCATTAGAAAATGGCGGGTGTTTAGGTGGAGTAGGGTGCTCTCCCCTGTTCACCCCAAGAAGGACAGGCACAAACTGTGGCAAGCAGAGAACCCCCAGCTCAACAAATCCAGAGTGCTGCAGGGTTTGCTGAGGAAGTGGCTCATGGAAGAGGTTATCTACAGAAAGGAAAGCTGCCCGAATTCCCAGAGAGGTGCTTGATTTGAACCCATCTCAGCTTCCATCCAAATGACCAGATTGAGATGAGTAACTGGCCCTTGTGAGGGAAACTGATAGGAAGTGCCACATCTCAACTTTGAGATTGACCTGTATCTAGAAAGCTAAAAGTGCCCCTTCAGAAAAGAGGTGAGGGGGAGACAGGGCTCTGACTGCTGCGTCTGAGGAGAGAAAAGCCACATCATCCAATGATGAGCGGCGCTGCTCAAGGACAGAAATGGCTTCCCTGCTCACTGTGTCTTTAAATGTAGCTGGATTAATACTCTGATCCTGTAAATCTGCTTATGTTCACAAACAGGTAAAGGTATACCCATTTATTTTGAATTTGATGGGCGTTTCAGTGTGAGATAGATGTTGCAGCCACAGGATTTGGACAATGATGGACATGTCCACAAAGAGGATTTGGGGCCCCTGAGAGGCTTTAATGCATAGAGCAGAGTCCATATAGGCTTCAGGCAGTGACTAAGCAGAATCTAAGCTCTTTAGGCTTTAACATGCCTTTAATCCTTTGTTGCTCTAGCCTAAAGTTAGGATTATTTATTTTGTGTACTATCCAAATTTCAGTACTGGAAAATCATTTTAGTGAGAAGTACTCTAAAAATTGCCCTTAATAAGCAGTTCAGGTTAACAGCTGGCAGTATTCTGTCCCTAGTTTACACCATCCTGTGCAGCTAATAGTAAAATCTGAAGGTGGTGCTTGGCCTCTTCAAATGAAAACTGTGTCCTTGCTGTCAGGCAATGCCTTGATTTTCACAAAAGATAACAAATTCTACATAAGTAAGTAGGTAAGAACCAATCTAAGAGTAGCTAATCCTTACTGTGAGTCACACCTGATCTCCCTGGGCTCCTTACCCTCAATAAATGAGTCATGCCTGGCTGTACAAGCTTGGTTTGCAAACTCCATCTGTCCTGGGATTAAAGCAGCCTGAGATTAAGCAATCATGCGTGCCTGCTTCCCAGGGATGAAACCTGCTATTGCCTAAAGCTTTTGGATCCCCAGGCACATAGGTAAAGGCATCTTGAATTGTCCATCTTAGACTTGGTGAATTTTGCATTGCAAGGCGGCTCCAATATAATCTATTCTCGCTCAGATAAGAGCTTGGGCTTTACCAAGGGGTTGAAGCACAGACTGTGTGCAGGTGATACATGTCTGGTTTCTAAGCAGTTGGGAGAACTGGGATATCTTCCCTACTGAAAGCTGGGTTTGTGTGGAGAAGGGGTGTAGCTGTGTGTCAGAAAGGTGCACAGTGGTATCTTTTATTGGATTGTGTTTCCACACAGTGCCCTGTGGTAGGATGAGGAAACAGCATCAGCAAAGGAAAGAAATTAAAATTCAGATGCTTTGGACAGGAATAGCGTTAATTCTTAGCTATCCTAATTTTCTGGTGCATAACACTGGATGCAACAGACAGGTTTCAGTAAATGGGCCAAGAATCAGGAAGGATTTTTAAAAGCAATCAGAGACAAATAAAAATCATGTTGAGACTAAACTTTTTTAACACCAAATTTAATCAGAGAAGAGCACTCGGCTGCCCATCTCTGCACAAAGCTTCCCTTGTCCTCCGAGGTGATCCACTGTGAAGACTGATTCACCTTAACTATGTACCTTGATGGATGGGCAAAGGCATTCGGTTTGGGGCGTGCTGAGACTTTGTGTCTGGAAATAGGATGGCTCCTGCCCGTGTCCTTCAAGAATATCTGTGCTGAAGTGACAACACGTGACTCACGATCGGTAGATTCACATGGTGGCTGAAGGAACCACACGTGATGTGATGTGGGATTTCTTCAGTCTGCTCAGTTTCTTCTGCCAGAGCTGTGACTGTTGGATCAGTCCAACAGTTCTCTCTCTGGCAATGACTTGCAGTGTTAAAATACATATTTTTGAAAGTGTGGATACTTGTGTCTTGCACAGCTGGAGCAGGGTTTGGGTAGGTTTATTTTTTTATTTGTATTTTTCCTAATTAACATTCTGTGGTGCAAGGGATTCTTTGAAATTTTCAGTGTTGACCTTTTATCCTCTCTGTTTATTGAGATTCATAGCAAGAGCTGCCTGCATCTCTTCTTCCCTGCTTTCCTTTCTGTGATTATAATCTCTCTCCAACTGAATTTGTAACCTGTATTATTTTCTCAGCCTCATGTAGTAAATAATGGTACATGTCTGAAGCTTATCACAACAGCAAATAAGATGGTGCATAACGCATCGTCCTTTCCAAATTGCGACAGCAGGGAGGGCTGGCAGTGCATCCATTACCTCTGTTTTTTCTCACCAAAAAAAAGCGTACTTTTTCTGCCAGTGGATCTTGTAGGGCAGCAACAGAAAAAGAGCTGAGGTGTCTGCATGAGGACGTAGGCCTTTGGGACAGCATTGTTCCTTTTAGTCAGAAGAGCAACCCATGCTGGGTTGCTTATGGGTTTATCTCCATATTTGCTCCTCTGCCCTCTCCCTTTTTTTGGGATTTTTGTAGTCTCACTGGGGAGTACCAGTTAGAGACCTGGCTTCCTGGTTACTAGTTTTATACCACACAAGTAATTATTTCATTTGAACCTAGGAGTTTGTGTCCACAAAGACACGGAAAGCTGCCAGTCAGTAAGTTCACTAGAAAGTGCCCATGTGTGCATGTTTCTCCCTGAAAAAAACCCCACAAATTGCTTCATAAGTCTTGAGTAGAGAGGTAGCTGCTCTGGAATGGGTGACAGTGTAAGATGACATTCTTCCCTTGCAGTAGCTTTCACATCTCATCTGTGATCCAAACCCCATTACAGATCTATGAGCGTTATGCAAGATACCAGAGAAAGTCCAGGCCTGAGTAGAGAGAAGCCGCTGCACCTCCTTGAACACATCTGTAGCCTCATAACCTCAGAACTGTCTTTACGAGACGAGATGGAGAAACATCACAGCAAAGCCACATTGCTCGTAGGGGCTGTTGATACCCAGCTATCAAAAAATTGGTACTGGTAGCTCGTGAGTTGCATTCTGCTGTAGGGAGGGACATATCCTCTCTCTCTCTGCTAAGCCAGTTAATACTAATCATGAACTTGACATATTGTCCTGCTGATAAATGAAACCAACACATTTTTCTAACAGGTGTAATTCCATCCTGTTTGATGCATGAGCTCCATCCTGCCCCTCTTAACTCTCAATGAATGTTTCTATGATTTATTTTGATGTGTGGAATAACTGACATTTAGGAATCCTACTTAATTTGTTCTCTTTGTCTCTGGAATGCTGGTATCCAAAAGCAAACCAAGTGATTTGCTTGGATTTGTTCCTCAGCAGCCCATGGCTGACACTACCAGGTGAGTTTTTAAACAATGGATTCATAAAGTTCTGTTCCAGCCGTGACTCCCTGTTTCTCCACAGCTGTCTGTAAAAATCTATATTGTTAGTTTGCAAGAAGCTCAATAACTACAAATTTGTACAAATTCTATTGAATGTTGTGCATTGCACAATATACCGTGAAGCCTGCTGACATATATGAGCATCACGGACTGCAGATCTATTGTTATTTCGCTGCAAGGAGACTGTAACTGCTACTTACATTTCAAAGGGAAAAAAATAAAATCTCAGAATAGCAGAAACTCCTGTCTTGGGGATTTCTTGTTGAAACAGAAGAGCCAATGCTTTTGTCCTGCCAAAAGGACATCTTCCCTAAAGAAAAAGAGAGTATTTAAAAGCCTGTTCCTTGTAAATGAAGGACAGAGCGCTACTAAAAGCCTATGTGTTTAGTATGCATTTTTATGCAGAATAGCTAACAACAATTAATCATTTTTAAGGGAATGGAATGCAAACAGAGCCTTGCAGAAATTCTTGAAAAGCGAAAGCGTACGGATTGCTACAAGAGGAGATGAGCCAGCTCCTCCCTGGGGCTGAGTTCCTGCAGTTTAAACTCATTCAAACTCAAGAGCCAAACTGACACAACTACGTGTGCAATATCAGGCTGGGCTGAGGGCAGATGTAACCCCTTGGGAAAGCCATGGCAACATTTGGGTGGTAGGAAGGGCAGAGGTTTCTCCAGGAAGACAAAGCCTGAGGAAGAGCAGTTTGCACTTAAAGGAAATGCATCGTTTCATCTGAGATGGGATGTTGCATTTTTTGGTTAAGGATACCAATAAAAAAATGAAAGCAACAAAGAGGGAGACAGACACAAGCACTGGGGCAGGAAGCAAAAGATGTCAAACTAATTTGTGTTTATTTGCTCTCTTCACTTTGGAGTAGAAGGGGCTGCGTGGGAGTGGTTGTTCTTTTTAATGGTGCCTTCATTAGGAATACTGCATGCTAGCACTTCGTTCCCTAATTGGCGTTCACGTAACAGGTTTTTAATGGTTTATCCTAAGGAAAGTCTTGAGCTAAATTAAAATTAAGTTCAGGATTTGATAATGCAATGCACAGAATGTTAATTTTAAGGGGAAGCTGTAGCTATCCCCAGCCAGAACATGATAAAATTTGCCACTTTGCCTCCCTCCAGAAATCTCACAGTTTTTCTTCTGCACTGCATGCAGGCAAGCGGAGGATGGGACATTGGAGGAAAATGCTTAGCACTGCCTTGAAAGTTCTTCAACACCCTCTATTGCTAGTTACGGCTTTCTGCCTCTACAGGCGTGAGGTGAGCTCTAGTTACACTCTCCCCTTTGTCCTCTATCGTCCTGTAAGTGTTACCTTGAATTTTCTAGATTTGTGGCCCTTTGTTTGGAGAGAGTATTCGAACCGCTTCACTCTGCGCTGTTTGCGCTGGGGTAGTGCATACCCAGGTTCGCCAGGCCCAGCAGTACAGAGCTGTCCTTGTCGTGGGACACAAGCAGAAGCGACAGGCGGTCAGCCGCAAGCGAAAAAGGACAAAATATTTCTCCTCATCTCACAGAAAAAAAAGAGAGGGTGACACCACCACGGTCTGGCTGGATCCCAGCTCCGTGCATCTATGTTGGGACTGCTGGGCTTCTCTGTTTTGTAGGACGCATGTCTGCTCGGTGACTTGATGCTGCTGTCTGAGGGACCGGTGTTGTGTGGCATCATCAGCTGGCAGAGGTGTGAGAATTTCATTAGCTTGGCAACTGCTCTCATTGTGAAAAATGTAGTTTGAAAATACCTTCCAGGGCTGCTGTGGTGGCCCAAATAGGGCCATGTCAGAGACCCGAATTCATTCTGTAGCCTTTCAGTCCTCTGGATGCCACATTTACTAAGTAGACCAATCCCTGCCACCCCACCCCGGGTTTCTCCACAGGAGGCAGAAGGGCAGCGGAGCAAACAACTCAGTCAGGACTTCAGCAAGTGCTCAGAGCCTTGCTGGAGGTTAAGCAGGAAACTCTTCTGATGCAGTTGCATCTTAAGGCTACCTTAATTAGCACACAGGCTCTCAGCCTTCTCTACACCAGGATGCTCTCTCACAGCAGCAAGATAGAAGTAGGTCCCTTTTCCACCTAGCTACAAAGGGAGCTGCAAGCCTCTTGGGCAACATGACCCACAAGCGAAGAACTCCCATCCTCACCGGTGAGTTTTTGGATTAAAATGTTCATGTGCTCAACTTTATTTAGGGGAAATAAAGTTCAAATCTTGAAAGCCTGAGCATTCACAGTTAACTTGATCGTGCATCCCACTTCCCAGGCAGAGAACACAGTTTTGCCATTTCTGCATCTACTCAAGATGCCTGGAATGGCTAACATCAAGCACCCAACTCCTCCTGGATAAAAAACAGGCTACAAATTTGTCACAAAAATTGGCAAATAATGTTGAATTATAAATATATTTGAGAAAATTGTACTGCCTTGGCTGACAATTTATTAAAAAAGAGGAGTCGAAATTGATCAAATGAATTGTTTGTTACTAATTATTTGCCTAGTGCTAGCTGTGATGTGAGACCTTGAGGGTGAGAATAAATTATCTTAATGAGGGATTAGGTTAAGGCATGTTATAAATTCTCAATTCAAGAGCTAACCCCGCCATTAATATATTTGCCTATAACTGTGAATCTTCTTTAATAGCTGCCTGTCTTCTTTGCACTACATAAAATCTTCCTCCTGTTGGAGTCTGTGTTTATCAAAGGAAGTCCGTGGCCTCACAGATTTTATCTTCCTTAGAAACACCAAATAAATACTTATGGAAAATAACAGTATCCTGGACTCTTAAATCATATTTCATTATAGAGAAAGAAATGTTCACATCCCAAGGGTAGATGAAGTACCAGCCACCATTTACTGTGAGCTGGACACATCCCTGCTTTTAAAAACCTCATTTGTGTAGTGCAGGAGGCCCTAGAGATAAGATTTTCCAAGTGAAATGAGGATGGGGGAATGGGAATGAGCTGCCTTGTACAACTCAAAAGGGAAAGGAGGAACATAAATGCATATATTTTTTTGCTTGTGATAGCATCAAGTGCTGCCTCCGTACAAGCTCACAAAGTTAACACTTACCTCAGACAAGCAAAGTAGCAAGGGTTTAAATCTGATCTTCCTCCATTCAGTTTCTGTATCCACATTATTATTACACTTAATTATTACAACTTCTATTGATAATTCATAGCAAAATCTGAGACAGGTAAATCATAGACCAGTTGAGATAGGGACTGTTTATGTTATTGTGCAATATCTCATAACTCTTGATACTTCTGCCGTATAATGACTATGTAGTAATAAAAGATTCGGTTTTCCCCTCCCTCTTTCCCATTTTCACTAGTTATCCTCAATGTGCTGTAAAAGAAAGGGCATATCATTGTGTTTCTACAGGCAGCACCCAGAGCCACTCAGCTGGTCAATGTGACAATTGACTTGTAGACACACAGAGTCCCACACATCACGTGCATCCACCCTGTGTGTGCTCTTTCCCTTAGATCTTGCTCCATCACAAGATCAGCAATGTGCTGTCCCAGGTCCCCACAATTTCTTTGATTGAATTTCTTCTATATTTTTAAGGCATGAATTAATGCCTTGGTTTGCCAAGAGTTTTAGAGCACTTTTTAAAACAATACTTGCATCCTTTTCAGTTTGTCAAATATGTGCTGTGTTGGTTTTTAACCAGTTACCTGTCTCCTTTCTGTGGTCATCAGTGGTGTACAATCAGTGCAGCTCTGGAAGCATGGAGAAGATGGTAGCGCTCTCCCTGAGAACTGTCAGAGCTCTAGAGATGCCGTTTACCTCACTGGAAACCATCGGGCCTTCTCTGCTTCCAGGGAGACTTGTTTCCGAGCACCGTCGAACCCCTTGCTGTTGAAATTCAGAGCAGTAACCAACTTCCCCACATTCATGATCCTACTCAGTAAGTATCAATTCAGAGGCAGCACTCGGGTGTTCGTGTTTGTGCAGGAAAGATTCATCACATTTTTGGGTCAAGTACCTTGTCAGCTCCACAAACACACGCACGCAGAGGGGAGGAAAAATGGGCTTCATACGCTTCATTCATGTCAGAACCCAACAACTTTAAGAGCGCAAATATTCTGCAGTCACTCATGAAAAGAAATTTTTAATAATAAATATCTAACAATTAATGGGCTGGTAGCTGCAGTTGTCTTCAGGGCATAATATCTAATTTCCTTGCAATGTTTCATATCCTTACTTTTCACGCTGCAACAGTCTATCATTAAAACCGAATGCAGGTTTCTATCACTTTTATTTATTTTTCAAATCAACTTATAAATCAGTGCCAGGCCTTGTTACAGATGAGTTCCAATAAATTATCAGCTGTGGACAAATTCTGAATGTTAAACATTCTCTGGTTTTCCCTTCTTTTTTTTTTTTTCTTTTTTTTTTCTCTGCTTACCGTGCTCCTATGTCACCCTCTGAGCCTGGAGCACACAGCAGGCAGGGGTTGAGAGGGCTTTTTCTCCTTCTAAACAAAATGAGAACCTGGCCACTTAATGATGTGTTATTTAAATAATGTTAAAATGGGGGGTTTTTGGGTGGGGGGCGAGGAAATATCTAGGGAAACAGTTTCTCGCAACCTGCAATAAAATTTACAACTCTGGACTTTAGTAAGATAGACATCGTCTCTTTTACTTCTGGCTGACAGGTAATTCCCAGAGCCACTTGTAACCCTAATGTAACTGATATAAATTGTTTTACCAAAATGCTCTCTCGTTGCCCTTTGGAAGCAGGTCAGAAGTGTTTTGTGAGCTAATGCTAACTTTTCCTTAGCCGATCCACCACTTTTAAATTGGGGGATTGAAATTAGCAGCTTATTGCTGGTGTTGCTATGTCTCAGATAAGTAACATTTGTTTCTAGATTTACCATCAGGCTGAGACACATCAAATGTCCTAAAGTGACCTAGCCTTGCGTGGCTGATGGGAATCTCTGACTATTGTAATTAGTGAAATTACCTTTGAAAACATTCTGGGTTGCAACTGTCTACAGCTGGGGTGCAACACAGAGGGAATTAGTTGTGCTCCTTAGTCTGGATGAACTCCACATCACATGAACACATATGGATGTAAAGATATCCTCAGAAACATTAATTTATACAAAGCCCTCTGCAAAATGTCCTTTCTCTCCCAATTCTCCTTTTTTGGGTGTCCTCCATTCTGTTTTGGATTTTGGTTTGGTTTTGGGTTCTTTTAAATTTTTATGCTTCTTTTTCTTTTTCATGTCTGTACCATGTATGTTGGGCATACACCACGCTGTTACTAGACTCAATCGATCAAGTGATATTTTTGCGCATTGTCTGGCATTTACTTTGCTGGATAAATTCTGTCATTCGGTATATATATATTCGAGCAGCCTGGTCTAGCGAGAATTGTCCCTGCCCATGGCATGGGAGTTGGAACTAGATGATCTTTCAAGGTTCCTTCGAACTCCTAATGTTCTGTGTGATTTTGTGATCTTTAAGGTCCCTTCCAGCCTGAACCATTCTATGATACTGTGCAGAAGACAACATTATTTCTTAGCATAAAACAGGATACTCTTGAGGAAAACCAATAAGTATTTCTACACAGAATGGCTAAACCATGGCTTGGATGGGAGCTATAAGTGGAGAGCATGGCACAGTTTTAGGCACTTACATTCTTTCCCTTTGATTTTTTTAAAAAAATCCCACTTTGTAACTATATAGGGCCAAGTTCTGGCTTTGTCTGAATGTGGTGAGAAAATCTTTGGTGTGTATTCAAGGTCTCTTCTAATTTCTGACTAACTAAATACTTTCAGCCTTTTTATGCATCTCTTCCTAAGCAAAATGTCTGTGAGGCCCTAATTAATTTTCTGGGTGCTTGGTGTTGTTTGAATAAAAGGTACTATACAAGTGGGAAGGTGGTGGTGGTATTGTTGTTGCTGTTGTTGTTGTTGCTGTTGTTGTTGTTGTTGTTGTTATTATTATTATTATTATTATTA